>CAUYRH010134266.1:0-37385 GCA_963574655.1 Perodicticus potto
GGCACCTGTAGTCCCAGCTACTTGGGAGGCTGAGGCAAGAGAATCGCTTAAGCCCAAGAGATTGAGGTTGCTGTGAGCTGTGACACTACAGCACTCTACCCAGGGTGACAACTTGAGAAAGTGTCTCAAAAAAAAAAAATAATGTTTATATTATCAAAAAAATAAAAACAACCCAATTATGCATCAATAGAGGTATAGATTAGAAAACTTATATATTATGAATACACTAGATACATCAACATAAATAAATATTGAGAACATAATGTTGACTAAAAGTAAGGATGATATACCACTTACAAATTTTTTAAAAAATATCAAAATAACAATATACACTTCAGAAATGTTTACATATAAAATAGCATGTTAGCAGAATGTTTGAGAAAGATACTTCCCAACTCTGGGTACAGGTCAGCCTTGAGGAGAAAAGAATGAAATGGCACAAGGTGTAAAGTTTTCCTCAAATCTATAACTTATTATTCCTTTTTAAAAATAAACATAAGGAATATTTGTTAAACTTGAATGTTGAATACAGTGATTTTTTTTTAACTTTTCTACAAGTTTTTGTATATTTTAAAATTTAAAATTATAGATGATAATGGAGTCAGACACTATATCTGACTTTTCACTCAATATCCTTTTTACGGGATTCATTCATATTATTATGTATGTCATTATGAGGCATATTATTATGTTTTCATTGTTCTATAATATTCCATCATATAAACACATTGTAATTTCTGTCCATTTTTCTCTAGTCAAATATTAATATGTTCCTATAGAGACTATGCTGCTATAAATATTCTCATACACATCTTAAGTACTTAGTTAAACCATAGGTTATGGATGTCTGACAATTAAGTTTTGAAAACTCATCCTAGAAAAAGTGTTAACATACCTTATAACTGAGAATCACCATGTTCACCCTCAAAGAACTCCTCTTGGGAAGCTATTTACTGATCCTGACCTAGTCCACCCTTCAAAGCAATCCTGGAATTCTTTTTCTGGAACAGCCATCAGAATTGTTATATTACCTTCAATGTTGTGAATGTGATCAAAATGTCTTTCTTTAAAGATTTCCTTTAACTTGAATAAAGAAAAAATCCTTGGAGGTGATATCTGGTGAGTAGGGAGGGTGTTAGAATACAGTTATTTATTACTGCAAAAGCTTCTTCATGGATAGTGCCTTGTAAGTTGGTGCATTGTTGTGATGCAAGAGTCATGTGTTGTTGGCCTAAATTTTAAGTTAAGATGTTCCTGTTTCTCTATTGATGCATATTTGGTCTACTATGCTTCTCACAGTTAGCCAATGATTTTGACACACAATTCAATAAAATTTTGCAATGTTTTCATCAATCCTGCTCATTACTGACTGCCCTGACCTCTCTTTATCAGTGATGCTTTCTCTCCCCTCAGAAAAACGTTTACTCCATTTGTACACTGCCATTTTCCTTATGGAATTATCCTCATAAGCTTGGACTCCCATATCCCTGATTTGGCTTCCACTCTTGCCAGTTTTAACAAGAAATGTAATTTTTGTTTGTTGCTCTAATTCAAGCTCTGACATACTCTTCTGGTGCACCAAAGCACACAACAGCAACAACGAATTCCACTCTGCCAGATACCACCACTGGTGGACATAAACATAGCTGTAAGACACTGATACAGTGAGATTATTAAACCTAACCAAGTTGTTTGTGCGGTAGTGCCAATGTAAGCACACGGTGGCAATGGTGGTTCATGAACTTGTCAGAACTCTGTATGCATGTATTCAACTTCAGTGAATACTACCATATAGCTTTTCAAAGCTGTTTCACCAAGTCACATTCCCAAAGAGCAGTAAATGAGAAATCCAGTTTTCTTCATCTCTGTCAATATTTAGGATGTCTTTTTCACGTTAGCATTTCTGGTGTGGTGAAGTCGTTGTATGGTGGTTTCCATTTTCCTTTCTTCAATGACAAATGAAGTGGAGTACCTTTCTATGTGTCTGTTGGTCTTTAAATATGCTCTTTTTTAGCTTCCAGTTCAAGTTTTTTTCATATTTATCTAGTGGGTTATTTGCTTTTACTTTACTGATTTCTATCAATAAAGATGGGAATTACCCCTGTTGGCACTAAGGCAATTCCATGGCTCTGGTGTTGCCTTGGTTTTTAAGCTGGTTCCTATTTATACAAGCATATGCATTTTGTGAAAATTTACTGATTTGTACAGTGATGATATTTACAAGTTACTTTTTCATCCTATCCTTCAATTTGGTTCATATTTAAAAGAAAAAGAGAAACAGCATGTCTTAGTCTTGAAGTAGACAACATCTAAGAGGAATTTCTTTCTAAGTTGTTTTTTCTTTAATGCCTTCTACTTACAATAAGTAATGCTGGTTTCTATTTATTACAGTGATATTGTTTTCTTTTTAAGTAAATTTATTTACACACACACACTCACAAGCATACACCATGTGCACCAAGTAAGTGATCTAATCTAAGGTGTGGTTGCAATCTTGGGCCTAGGAAGAAGAGTTGCACATGTGTTCTCTGGAGCAGAGCAACTCCAGTCTGCTCAGCGGCCTCCATGTCAGCATGATCACAGAAGGGCCCCAGGTCAGGGGGTAGGAGAGTAGTCAGCACCAATTGCCAAAGTCTCGGGCCCTACCGCCGATCTCACTGCTGATGTGGTCACTGGTAATTGAGATTACCTTGAATCAAGGATAGTATGGTGGGGTTTTCATTTTTTCAGATTTTTTAAAAAGTCTTATTTTAGTGTGACCCAAGGATAAGAGAAAACATGCTAAAAACTCACTCATGTTGAACTTATTGCTATTCCCAGAGTATAAATTTTGGGGCATAAGTTAATTTGATTTATAACTTAAAAGAATATTACATTCTTTCCATCCTAGTGTTATAATTCAAATTGCTACCAAACCTAAAGAGGTAACATGTTAAAAATTTTCATCTCTGTACCTCTCTATATTTTCTTTGGTGAATGAAAATTCTCAGAGAAGATAAAAACTCAAGTTCAGTGATGGTCTAGTATCTATTGCTATGCGGCTCAGGAAAAATAAATGAAGATTTGGTGATAAAAACTACAGGACTTCTATGAGCAGGATCATGCTAAGATTAGTAATTCTGGGCAGCGCCTCTGGTTCAGTGAGTAGGGCGCCAGCCCCATATACCGAGGGTGGCAGGTCCAAACCCAGCCCTAGCCAAACTGCAACAAATAATAGCCGGGCATTGTCGCGGGCGCCTGTAGTCCCAGCTGCTCGGGAGGCTGAGGCAAGAGAATTTCCTAAGCTCGGGAGTTGGTTGCTATGGCCCTCTACCAAGGGCAACAAAGTGAGACTCTGTCTCAAAAAAAAAAAGATTAGTAATTCTGCATTTCATAGGTCCTTTGTATTGCTAAATATCATATGCCCATTTCTCTCTATATTGTTATAAAAAAAGAAAATAAGACTTTTTCACATTTAATATTATGACAAATTTTATTCCAATACATTTTCGAGAAGCTTAAAGGGAAGAAATTTAAGATGTGTGTTAAAGTTAAGAAGTCAAACTCTGCCTTCCAGTTCAAGATGTGTAAAAACATCTGGCGGTTAAACATCGTCTTACCGTGCAATCCAGTGATTGTGCTCCCAGACATGATCCCAAATAAATTGGGACACATCGGCACACAAAAACCTGCACATGAATATGTATCGCAGTTTCACAGATACCCCAAATTTAAAGCAACCAAGATGTTCTCAAGGAGAACAAACAAACTGGTGTAGTCTTACAATGGAATATTATTCAACAATAAAAATGAGTGTTATGAAATCATACAAAGATATGGAGGAATCATAAACGTACATTGCTAAGTAGAGTAAGCCAGTTTGACAAGCCTGTATCTGTATGTTTCCAACGGTATGAAAGATCAATCATTGCCAGAAGTTGAGGGAAAGGAGAATAAAGGAACAAGTGACACATAGGGGAATTTTAGGTAAGTAAAATTACTCTGTCTGCTACTGTAATGGTTGATGCATATATTATGTATTTAGCAAAACCTTCGGAAAGGTTCAACATGAATAGTGACCCTTAATGAAAATGATGGCAGTTAACTAATATTAATGTAGTAATTTTGCTTCACCAATATAATAAATGTAACACACTGATATAAGATATTAAAATAGGGGAAACTGAGAGCTGGGGGAAGTAAAGTATGTAAGAACTCTCTGTATTTTTTTATCCAAGTTTTCTGTAAACATAAAACTTCTCTAAAAACTAGATTCTACTAAAGTTTCTGTTTCTATTTTAACTCAATAGTTCAAAATGTAATTGAAAACAGTTATTTTAACCAAGACAGTTTAAAAAATAGGGTCCCACCTTATACCATATAAAAAAGTACAGATCTAGGGAGATGCCTGTGGCTCAAAGGAGTAGGGCACCGGCCCCATGTACCAGAGGTGGTGGGTTCAAACCTAGCCTCGGCCAAAAACTGCACACACACACACAAAAAAAGTACAGATTTAGATGAATTTAAAGATAAAATGGAAGTAAATACATAAAACAAACTTGCCAAAAACTTTTCAAGATATTCTGGAAATAACATGTAATCTCCGGGGTGAGAGACTGTTATCCCTGGTTAGAAGACTAATATTATAAAAGAAGTAAGAGATGTTTGCCATATAGGCAAGAAAAAAATCCTCATGTAGAAAAATATAAATTAAAAAATTAATAGATTCTTACTAAAACTTAAAAATTTCCTTTCACACATTAACAAAGGGCTAATATCTGTATTTTACACATACCAAGAACTCTTATAAATTATTGAGGGAAAAAAAGCAATCAAGTCAATCAACAGCAAAACATGAATGTGCAGAGATGCATGTCTAAACAGTTAAAGAGTTTTTCAGATTTATAGTAGTGAGGAAGTAATGTTCAACCAAACAGTGAGTGATATACAGATATTAAGGAATGTCTGAAAAGTATTCATCCAGGGGCGTCTCCCTGTTTTATATTGTATGGCCAGGCACTCTCTGCACAGCCCTTGTAAACCCATCAGACTGATGATCTCAAACTGTCCAAACACCTTTACTTTCAAGACTATTAGAAAAGCTTACTCTCATATATGCTGGTGCTTTTTTTGTTTGTTTGAAAGCAATTTAGCAACAACTATTAAAATAAAAAACAGAGAAAAGTGTTCTCTTCTTCAGAGGAGAAGCATGCAACCCAAGAGAAAGAAATTCTGATGAAGCAACAGCAGAAGTAAGTATCAGGAAGGAAGATGTGAAAAATACTGTGAAAAGGCACAGAATGTTCATTCAGAAAGAGGCTTAAAAATGGGCCTTGGATTTGTATATTAAGAATGATATGGTGGGTTTAACAGTAAGAGGCTTGGAAGCATAGTAGGGAAGAAATTATCTGAGAAGAACACAGATGGTGAGGGTGTGAAGTCAGCTGAAAGTGAGTGAAACATACACACACATTTTTACCGAATATGGGAAACAATGAAGTATTGAATGTGAGGTAGGATTGAGGAACTCTGAATGTGATTCAGGTGGAAGGTAAGGAGATACTAAAGAGAGAGAAGGAAGGTTCCATTAAAAACAACATAGCTGATAGAACAAGTTTCTGAAAGATTTTAGAGAATAGTTAAACCAGTACAGAGGAAGAGTTACTGCTATGCTTAGAGATAGTGGTATCTCTGCCACCAAACATCTCACATCCTCCTTTCTTAGTTGAAGACTTGATGGGAGGAAAGTGAAGAACATTTAGTTCTCTAAAGGAAGAAACACCACGAGAGAGAGAGAGAGAGAGAGAGAGAGAGAGAGAGAACGAACCAAGAGAGAGAGGCTGAGAAATCGCATTGATGTGAATTCTCAAAGGGAAGACAATGGGAAGAAGAAAGACATCCGCCAGGCAAGGAGAGAGACCAGGAATAAATCCTTCCCTCAGGGCACGCAGAAGGGAACAGGTGTGCTGACTCTCATATTGCACTGTCTGGACTTCAGAACTACGAGAAAATAAATTCCTGTTGATCAAGCCACCCAGTTTGTGTGGAGTTGGGTCTAGATGCTGTCACAGTCTTAGCGGAGACAATGGATGGGTTAGGATGCCTGTCCATAAAGCAGCTGCCTGAAGGACCATAGCCAAAGCCTGCTAGCAAATCCCTGCACGGGCACTGTTCCCATGAGTATCAGGTCCTGAATTGCTTACCGTTGACAATAACTTTATCTCACTAATGAAGAGAAACGACAATTTTCCGCACTATTTTAAATAAAGAATTAAGTAGGCTGGAGAATAACCCTTTAATCTTTGTTTCTTGATGTCTTGAACTATTGATTATTTTGAAGAGTTTTTAAGACTCTGCCTGGAGTGTACAGTTACCTCTGATTTTGAGAAGTCCTGAAGCAACCTCTTTTGCTTCCGTGTTGCAAGATAGACCTAACTGTACTTCAAGGCTTACAGCTAATGTTTAAGTTTTGCAATAGCATATACCATTATTTTCTACATGTGTAATGAGGACAAGGGACATAAGACCAATTTTAATAACTAAATAATTCAAAATGTTTTACAATGTCATGATTGTGCAGAAATATTGGAGGCAACTGCTATATAGCTAGGTAGTATATAAAAATCCTTCTCTTAACTCTCAGGTATTTAAATTTTTTACACATCTCTACAAATATGGAAGGTCATGAAACTGCCATAGAATAAGTGTCAAAATCCAAGAAGGGGTGGAAGACTTTTTATAACTATTATCCTCTTTAAGCTCAAAGCCAAACATGCAAATTCTAACATTTTCCCTAAATCTGATACATAAACAGGAGTCTTTTGGAGAGACTAAAAATAAACAAAATGCAAAAAAAGAAACAATTCTAAATTCCACATGTGCTATCCAGATTTACAAGAAACCCTAAGAAGTTTAAATTCAGCTAGTGGGTTTACAGTGGGCAATCCAGAGAATTAAAGATCCTTACAGTCTGTCAGAAGCTCTCCTTCTGATTTGAAACTGTATCCTGTTGCCTGGTTAAGGTTTTGCATTTTTAAGAAGCTGTGGCAGGTGCTTGCAATATGCACATTGCAGTTTTATTTCCATCTGGGTGAACAAGAAGTCAGCTGCCTGGAGCTGAGACTTATTTGCCTGCAGACACAGGTGAATTTGCTCAAAGTATTCTAAGTGTAAAGAGAATAAAGGCTTAGTTGAGTGAAGAGAGACCACAGAAAAACTCACTGGGATTAGAAATGATGGGTTAGGCAAATATTTTTTATTGTGTTTGATATTTGCAATATGGAAATGAAATGCATAATAGAAGGACTGCCTCATGGACTTTTTAAAATACTCTGTCTTCTAAACTTCCTCTAAACTGAAACATCTAAGTTACCTTTCTATGTAACTTGAATGTACTAAGTTTAATATGAATTGCGGGTTTTTTTTGTTTTTTTTTAATAAAAACTGTACAGACAGGATTTTGTTTTTAACAAGCACTGCATCACAGAGAACTATTGTATAGTAAGTATCACGATCGTCAAAAAGACTTTGTGGGAATGTAATGAAGATCCATTTTGTGAATAACTTGCTTTGCAGAAGGAAATACAAAAGTTCAAGATGTCCAACTGCGGTTTGATGAATCACGATGTTAAAATGTGCCCCTGAGTGAGGAAGCAGGGGAGGGAGATTTGTGGGGGGACTTCCTGGTCCTGCCTGAACCTAAGTAATGGGAAGATAATAGCACGCCTATGCTTGAAATACCTGCACATTTTTTTAACAGGTAATTCAACTTTAACATGACAGAGGCTTTAAACTGAAATATGAGCTCTTTAGAAAGTAAAGAAAACAGAACAAGCTAGTTTCAAATTACTCAAGTCACTTTAAGAAGCTATGGATGGAAAGTCCACATTTTTCCCCCAGAGAGGGCACTAAGAATTGCTTTAAGTACTTTATTAAAGGAGCTGCATTGCTTAATAAATTACAGTAAAGTTATTTCAGCTACTGGGAAATATAATTCTTTATTTCTGCTGGTTTTAGTGAGCCTCAGAAGACTTTAACAGTGGTTTCTGGAGCAAGGCATTCTCTGACTTTGAGCTCTCTCTGTTGAAATCCTGTTCACACGTTAAGTCCTGCTCAAAAGCCAATCCTCCCCAGTATAATTTCAAACCTCTATCTAAAGGAATGTTGTTTCTATTAAAATCAAACAGTACATTGGTTGGATTGTGAATACCAAGTCATTTCACTTGAGTTTGTAGTGTATCTCTTTCTACATTGTCTCTCTACTAGACTAAGTTTCTTCATACCCAGACTTTCCGCAGAGCCTTGAACACTGTAGGTGTACACACAAAATATACATTTATGAAATTATTTAGCAAATTGGTTTTACTCCACCCAGTAACAGGATCTGGAAAGGTTTCCAATCTTTAGGCTTAGTCTAAAATTGTCTTTTTCCCCTCTTGGTATAGCTAAAAAAAAAAAAAATATATTTTATATTCTATATAATGACTTATGAATAACATGAAATTTTAAAAGTAGGTAAAGATTTAGTACATTACTTCCATTAGGTAAAAACAGGTACACAATAAAAGGTTCCATATGAAAGGGTGGCACTAGACCCTCTACCGGCAGAAATCTCACAGACCACCAAGGCTTGTACGAAAGGTCTTTATTGGCGGGAGATGCTGCAGAGCACCGTTAAGGAGGAGAGAAGAGAGAGAGAGAGGGAAAGAGGAGAGAGGCCAAAAGAAATCGCATCCTTATATAGGGTTGGTTAGGGGAGGTGACGGGATGGTAGAATAGCCAATAAGGAGTTACTGCTCTGGGGAGAAGAGCCGTTGGGGGCCGGCCGTAAGTTTGAAATTTTCGGTGGGTAATTGGGACAGGGAGATGAAGTTTTGCAATTACCTAACATTCCTCCCTTCTTGATATGTTAAAAAGAGGGTTGGCCTTGGGATAGGGGACATTGAGTTCTCTCTTCTGTAGCTTTTACCTGCTGAGAGGGGCACGTTCTTTTAAATGGCTAACTAGAGGGTGAATATGATTTTTTTTCTTTGGGAGATTGTAAGTTTTTGCTTTTAGACTGTCCTTTTAGCGGTGACTGTTTAGAAGTGGTGTTCAGGAAAGTCTTATGGCCTGGGGTAGAGTGTAGTCCATTTACGAAGACCAGGTTTTTTTGTTGTTATTGTAGCTTGGAGCACCAACTGAGTAGTTACCTCTTGGAGACAACTTTGCGAGTTGAGTTTGAATAAAATGAGTTATGTAAGGAGTTACAGCCATTAGCTTAAGGATGATAATTATAGGTGTGAGGAAGGATAGAATTGTAACTTAGAGTGGGTTTTGAGTGAACTAAGAAGAGAAATCTCATGACTTTGATTTATTTATTTATTTTTTTTTTGAACTTGAGGCTTTCTTGGAGTGATTGGACTTTGTTAGTGATGATTTTAGACTCATTAACAAAGAAAAAAACATTAAATTAAAAGGAGAAAGGTTGGAGGTATTGGGGGAGTAGGGAATGTAGGCATAGAAGTGCTAGGGGTAGAAGAGTGATTTAGTTTAAGTGAAGTTTGAGTGAAAGTTTGGTTAGGGTAGATTTTAGGGATTTGTTAGACTTTTTAACTTGTTTTGAAGATTGAGGAAGGAAAGGAATATGAAAGTGTTATGGGATACCTAAGGCTATGGTTAACGTTTGAGAAATGGTGGAGGTGAATTTAGGTTTATTGTTGGACTGTAAAGTATAGGGGATTCTAAAGTGGGGAATAATGTTTTTGAGTATGATAGAGGCAATAGTAGTAACCCTTTTATTTGTAATAGGAAAGGTTTTTTAATTTAACCTGAGAAGGTATCTACTAATATTAAGAGGTATTTACAAAGTTTGATTTTAGGTATGTGTGTGAAATTAAGTTGTTAATTTGTTTTAGGAAGAAGTTTTTTTAGCCTGGTGAATTGGAAAGTGTGGGAGACGAGACTTTGTTTGTGGGTTGGAATGTTGGTAGATTTTATAGGATGATGTAAGTTGATTTAGGAACTTTGAATTTATTTGTGAGAGAGGAGAGAAAGTTTTGAGGAATTGTAGTAAAGTTTGAGAGTTGGGGTGAAGCAACTTGTGGAGACAGATGAGGAGGTCACGAGTAGGAGGTTGATTCATTTTTTTTTGTATTGTAGTAGCAATAGGAGTAGAAATAAGCAGGGGGTGAGAAGAGGTGTTACGAGATGAGTATTGGAGAGCAGCCATATGTGCTACAACATCACACATCACTGTTATTCTTTAATACAGGTGAGTGGTTAGATTGACATGAATGGTAATGGACAATGTCTATAGTTCTAGATAATTTAGAAGCTTTTAGTAGTTTGATAATAAAGTGAGAGTTAAGAATAGGGTTACCTTTGGTGTTACATAAATTTTGATATTCTTTTTTTATATAGTTGTATGGGATAATAATATGTGGAATGCATACTTACAGTGAGTATAGATAGTGAGAGACTTATTTCATGTTAGGGTGAAGGCTTTGGTTGGTGTTATTAGTTTTGCTTATTGGTTAGTGGTGGAAGAAGGAAAAGAGTGTGTTTTAATGATTTTATTGGAGGATATAATTGTGTAGTTTGTTTTATGAGTTTCTTTATAGATAAAGGAACTGTTATTTGAAAACCAGAGACTAGTATTAGGAAGAGGTTCTTCCTGTATGTTGGAGAGGCAAGGGAGAAGAGTGTCTAGTGTTTGAAGGCAATAGTGAGTGGGTGATGAGTCAGAGGGAGTAGGTAAGAGGGATGCAGGTTTTAGTGTGGGACAAGTGTTAAAAGATAATGATGGGTCAGATAAGAGAGAGGTTTGAAGATTAAGAATATGGCATGGTGGCAGGATTTGAAGATTTTTGCATGTTAAAAGATCAGATCAAGAATGAGGGGACAGGACAGTAGTAGGGGAACCGAAAGTGAGTTTCTTTGATTCTTGTATTAGAGTAACTGCAGCTGCTAACGCCTTGAGACAAGGGGCCCAACCTTGAATAGCGTGATCTAATTGTTTTGAGAGATAAGCAACTGGAGCAAAGGTGGGGCCTAGTTGATGTCTAAGTACTCTGAGAGTAAACCCACGGTTTTTCTGTAACATATAGGAGGAATGGCAAGAAAGATCCGGAAGGTGGAGGGCTGGAGCTTCTAATAAAGCATGCTGTAGAGATTTAAAAGGAGTGGAAATAAAGGTTAGGAGAGACTCATGAGGGTCATCTCGAGTAGCATTATATAAAGGAGCAGCTAAGAGAGAAAAGTTGGGAAAAGCTAGGAAAGAAAAGCTCCATGCTCTGAGGCATCCAGCTAACCCTAAAAAGGAGAGGAGTTCTTGTTTTGTGGTGGGTAGGGGAAAGTCGTGAAGAAGGCTTTTTCTATCTGTGGTAATAGCTTTAAAGCTTGGGGATAAAAGGACACCAAGGTAAGTGACTTTTTTTTTGGAATAATTGAATTTTTGTGGGAGAAACTTTATATCTCTTATTTGTAAGGTAATTAAGGAAGGAACAGGTGTCACATTTAGAGTTCTATAAGTTGGGACTATAGAGTAGGAGGTCAATGATATACTGAATTAAGGTTGAAGGAGAGGGATTATAGGACTGGAGGTGATAATGTTTCACTAAGTATTAGGGGCTGTTACGAACTTCCTGGAGGAGTACAGTTCAAGTAAGTTGGGAAGAAGTCTGAGAAGTAGGGTCAGTCTATGTGAAGGTAAATAGGTTTTGGCAATTAGGGTGTAGGTTAACAAGAATTGGAGAGCAGGAGGCAATTGACAGGATTTTAGTATTTGAAAATTTAGGATTTACTTGTTCTGGTGGAATGGGCCAGGGTGATGAGTCCTTGATAGCTTGGGAAAGGACAAGGCAGAGTGAGGAAGAAGGAGATGGGTTAGCATTTATTAATTTAAAATTAAAAGTGAGGGTGGTACTTAATTTGGAAAGTATGTCACTTTCCAGAAGGGGAACTGGATAGGAAGGTAACATTAAAAAGGAATGTATAAATGAGAAATTGCCAATTATGCAGTGTAAAAAGGAGTCTGACGTGGATGGTGGGAAAAACCCTCTACCCTGACAACAGAGGTGGGCGACAACAGGGAGGTAGGACCACTGACCTTTTTTAAGAGCTGAGAAGTTAGTTTCTGTGTTTAATAGGAAGGCAATTATTCTACCTGCCACCATCAGATTTACCCTTGGCTCTGCAGAGGTGATCTTCATTGGGTGAGAGAAGCCAGGGTCTCGTCAGTCTTTAGAAGAAGCAAGCCTCAACCAGTCTGGTAGGTGCCGTAGGTTGACTGGCCCCATGTCCTCTCTGGGCCAAGGGGCAGTCAACCTAACAGTGGCCCTTTGATTTGTAGAGAAGGCATGGCCCTGGCAGGGGCCTAGGACCCAGTGGCTTACTTCACCGCATTTGTAGCATGGTTCAGGTGGTTGAGTTATGAAGCGGCCTTTAGCTCCTGATGACTTAGGCAGGTTAGGAATGATGACCTTAGTGACACTGTTTGTAATGATTATCTTAAAGGCTGTGTCTAAGATCATGCCTGGGATGTCAGGGGTCCATGCTCCAAGAGCTTTAGCTTAAGTTCAATGTCAGGGTAACTCTGGTTAAATAAATAAGTTATGAGAATGTTTTTCCCATTTATTGTTTTAGGATTTTAAGTTAGTATATTTAACAAAAGCCTCAGTAAGGCATTGGAGGAAAGCTGAAGAATTTTTAGACTTCTTTTGAATGATTTCTCATAATTTATCATAATTGATCGTCTTTTTTGGTGGAAGCTCTAAGTCCGTAAAGAATGCAGGTGATAAAAATGTCTTTACTTTTTTCTTCCCGCATTATCATTACAATTTTAATCTGGCTGGCAGTTAGGAACTGCAGTGTTAGCTGCAGGATACTTATTGTTTGACATATGAAATTGATCTGCAGCCTCTTTCACCCTTTCCCTCACTTGTTTGCACTTGTCAGAGGTTAAGGTATTGACTAAAATAACAAAAACATTATGTTAGGTAAGTTGATAGGATATAGAAATAAATTGAAATTCTTGAATAAAATGAGAAGGATTAGAAGTAAAGGAACTTAGTTTAACCTTAAGGTGTGTTAGTTTAGTTATGGGGAAAGGAACAAACAGAAATTACACCATCGACTCCAGTTACCTCCTGGAGCGTGGCTAGGAAGTGAGCGGGAGCTGAAGGTTCCTCTAATTTTGGAGACAGATGGGAACGGATTGGGTGAGGGGACCAGAGGGAAGTGAAGGATGAGTAGTGGACATAGTAGAATTAGTTTGTAATTTGTTTGAATTGCTATATGGTGGCACTGTAGGATCATTATATGGAGGAGCTGGAGGAAGAAAGGGGTAAAGAGGTCCAGAAGTGTTTCTTGGAGCAGCCGGAGGTGGACTGAGAGACAACACAGAAGAACTCTGAGGGCTAGTTGGAGGGGAGGTGTTAGGAGATGAGTTTAGATTGGTTGATGGGGAAGTAGGAGGGACAGAGGGTGGAGGCAATTGTGTGGTTGAGGGAGGAATGGAATATGGCGGGGTAGTTTGAATTAGTTTGGTTTAGGGAGATAGAGAGTTGAAGAGTTCTTTGTTACAAGAATTTTGGAATTACCCAAACATAAATTAAGCTTGGGTTTAAGATAGGAGAAGCCCTGAACATAGGGGACCTCGCTCCATTTGCCAAGGCATTTATAATAGTTATATAAGTTTTGAAGTAAAGAAAAATTAAATGAGCTATAGCTTGGCTAGATACTCTGATTGTCTAGCTTGTAAAGTGGCTATACCTGGGTAGAAAGTTTCATTACTTTTTTTGGTTTTAAGTCTAATCTTAATTCTACTAGGTGGCATAATAAGTACCCCAAGGGGGATTTAGGTGGGATAGAATAGCTTGCACCCATGGTGATTTGTCGCAGAAATAAAGTGTGAGTGGAATATTGCAAGGACCAGGACAAAGGGCAGACATCTCTGCTGCTTTGAGGCTGGCTGAGAAAATGAGAACATAGTTTAGGATAGCAGTCACTATACCTAAATCTGTGTCAGACCCTTGGGCCTGAGGAGAGCTTGAGACCTGGTGCCAGGAATTTTCATGCGAGGCATGGAAGCCCTGAGCTAGGCCTGGAAATAGGGAGCTCAAGCCTCTAGAAATGGGTGAATCACCAGGAATGTAAGCAACCCAGCTCACAATTTGGGAAAACTCGCTCCCACATGGGTGCCACCAAGTTTGGATGAGGCCGGTGTTGAGTGCTGATTATAGCATCTTGGCAGATAGACACAAGCCAATATGGTGGTGAATACCGGGACTGCGAGAAAAAGATAGAGAGCTCTCAGGAGCTTGGGAGCATTCTCTAATTAGATCCCACTTCTGACAACAGATGAAAGGGTGGCACTCAACTGGTAGAAATCTCACAGACCACCAAGGCTTGTACAAAAGGTCTTTATTGGCAGAGGATGATGCAGAGCAGCATTAAGGAGGAGGGAAAAGAGAGAGAGAGGAAAAGAGAGGTGGAGGGAGAAAGGGGGAGAGAGGAGAGAAGAGAGAGAGGCCAAAAGAAAAGCGAATCCTTATATAGGGTCGGTTAGGGGAGGTGATGGGATGGTAGAATAGCCAATAAGGAGTTACTGCTCTGGCAAGAAGAGCTGTTGGGGGCGGGCCATAGTCTGAAATTTTCAGTGGGTAATTGAGATGAAGTTTTGCAATTACCTAACACCATTGGTACTGACTTAATATATAAAAAAAGAATCCCGCTGTCAGCATAAATATCATTTTGTAATTATTTCAGCATAAAAGTTACTTGGTTTAATGTTTTATGTAGTTGATGTTTTTCAAAAGTAGCAAATCATTTAATTACTTCACATAATCAGCTATAGCATGACAAAATTTGAAAACATAAATAAAGTGTCTTTTCTTTTCTTTTTCTTTTCTTTTTTTTTTTTGAGACAGAGTCTCACTCACTATGTTGCCCTGAGTAGAGTGCTGGCATCACAGCTCATAGCAACCTCCAACTCCTGGGCTTAGGCAATTCTCTTGCCTCTGCCTCCCAAGTAGCTGGGACTACAGACACCCGCCACAACACCTGGCTATTTTTTGTTGCAGTTTGGCTGGTGCCCCACCCACTGAGCCACAGTCGCTGCCCAATAAAGCTTATTTTCTTTATATAATTATCATGAATCCTAATTTTATTTCATTTATTATTTTAGTGAAAAATCATGAAGCTGAGCCACTAAAATCTATCCCAAGCTAATATGCAATCATTATCTTTTTGTGGCCCTTTCATTTTTGTTATACTGGTGACAATCTGTTCCATTTTTATAGTACTTCACTGTCTACAAAAGTCCTAAAATAATTCTTTCCTTTTGTTGAGGTTGACTGCCATGTACTTTCTTAGCTCAGCTCAATCATAACATAATGTAAAATAGTCTTTGGGCTAGATTGATAAACTGTGGTATGGTTTTTTGTCTAAGTAGGGCTACTGAGAGTCAAAAATAAAATGAGGATTAGAACTGAATTTTCATGATCTTCTGTAAGATATGCATTCAAGTGGATAGGCCGCTAAGGTAGCTAATTAGAGATGATAGCTTATTAAAATCATACTTTGTTAGAAATTTCATATCTGGTTTTGAAGACTTCCTTAGTCTCCGCCAGTTTATTCCTCAGTTTAGAGGTCCATTGATAGTCACAGAGGATGAGAAATGTTCAATTAAGTGTTATAATCTACCCAAAGAAGGTCCATGCTAATGACAGACACATAGAGCGGTGGTCCCCAACCATTTTGGTACTAAGGACGGGCTTTATAGAAAATAATTTTTCCACACGCAGGGATGGGTTGATTTGGGGATGGTTTCAGCATGTTACATTTATTGTGTGCATTATTTCTTTTTTTCTTCATGTGCACATTATCTATATTATTATTACATTATGATATATAATGAAATAATTCTACAACTTGCCATGATGCAGAGTCAGTGGGGAGCCCTGGGCACATCCTTTGCGTGTGCAGTTGACAGTAGGGTTCGTGCTGCCATGAGAATCTAATGCCAGTGCTGATCTGACAGCAGGCAGAGCTCAGGTGGTGATGTAAGCAATGGAGAGTGGCTGTAAACACAGATGAAGCTTCCCTGGCTTACCCACTACTCACCTTCTGCTGTGCAACCTGGTTCCTAATTGATACCTGTCCATGACCGGGGGGGGGGGGGCTGGACTGCAGACATAGAGTACTTAAGAATGTCCATCACACCCAAACCCCTGTGGCTGTGTCAATAAAGACTGTCTCTGTAAACAAAAAAAAGAATATCCATCACTTTACACTTAGGAAAAGGACCTCTTATATGGAATCTAAGATTCATAAGAATTTCCACGGAGTTTTTAAAATTCACTCTAAAGTATATGGTGTACTTACCAAAGATACTAATTCAAGTCATTTTGTGGTTAACAACATACTCACACATATGCCATTGATGTCTTTAAAAAAAGAAGGTTTGATCATCTCTAGAGGATCATCTTGTCCTACAGGGGGAAAAAAACAACAAAAAAAGCAATTGCTCAAAGCTTGGTAGATTGGAGTACAATGTTACATTTATATCTTAAGAGAAAAAACAAAATCTAAATCAAAACGTTTATTTTGTTTTATAAAACCAAGAAGATGTTGTTCCATTAAAAAATAATATATTCTTTCTTTAAAGGCTGGAACCTTGCTTTTCTTTCTTTTTTTTATTACTGGGAACAATAATCAGTATCCTCAATGTTAAAATCTTTTTCTCCTAATAGTTGATATTTTATGGCTGTCTGGAGGAGTGATCTTACTTCACAGACATTCATTGCACTGGTATAATGGAAATTTACGCGTCTGGGGAGAACTCTGTGGGAGCAAAGTAGCTGTGTATAAATGTGTGTGTATATGCATCCAATCCATGTTGAGAATTCACACCAAGAAATGTGCACTGAACCAATAAAACCACTCACCCGGTTGAGCAACTGCTTTGTTCACTATAAGTCTGATGTCCTGAGTTTGTACCTAATCTTCAAATAAAATCATATCGTTCAGGTCCAGGGAGAAACTTTCTCCTTCATTATTCCTGAGAAAGAACACAGAACACAAAGGTTTATAAAGTGAGAAGAATAATGTTGGAACAACCATTCCAAATTGTATTTAAAAAATCAACACACTGTACCCCACAAAAGCATAAATGTATTCATGATCTATGAGTATATGACTTAATAAAAGGAAAAAAAAATAACTGAAAATGAACAGATAACACATTGGTTAAATACTGTTTTTACATTTTCTTTTGTATTTCTTCCCTTCTCAGCATGCGATTAAAAGCTAAGATGCAGCTGGCTTGATGGCTTCCCCCCACCCCATTACATACACTCGGCTTCACTTGTGTCCTCAGCCTAAGAGTGAAGCCAATTTCTCTACAGTTTCACAAATTCTCTCAATTTCTACTTGAGTATATTTGTTTTTTCCAGTAAAGATATTCCCCTCTTTGATCCATAAATCTTTGTGTTCTTAAATTCCAGTTGCAACCCACACTATATGCTCTTCAACTGTCCAATTCAGTCCTGTAAATTAGTAGTTGTTGTCTAATTTATAGCAACATTTAATGCTGCTAGAGGCTTAGAAACCCCTTTAGAACATCATTGTGTTTTTAACGCTTGTTTAATTTAAAACGTAAGACTGTCATGTTGGAAATTCTGACCATTTTCATTTTTTTGGTGATAAAAATGAAATGAAAATCACATAATTTTAGACATTTTTCCCACCTAAAGTCTACTGAATTAAGCAACACTGAAATGAGGCAAGTTTGTTCCTGATTACAAATGATGCAGAATTGTTATTTCTGCCTTCCTGTTCAGAATTGGGAGAAAAATCAAATGTATAATTACCACTTAAGAAGAAGATTGCGCTAAACATTATTTTAGTAAACACCATGTGAATCTGTAGTTACTTGTATAGTTCTCTGTGTAATTACATGTTCGGTATATCTTTTTTGTTTTAAATTATTATGAGTGCATAATAGCTGTATATACTTACCGGGTATATGGGATGCTTTGATACACACATATCAGGTGAATTAATTAAATTGGGTTAATTGGGGTATCAGTCGCTTCAGGCATTTAACATCCGTTTTTTAGGAACATTCCACATTCCTCTCTTTTAGTTATTTTCAACTTTAACCTAACTTTTTTTTTTTTTTTTTGAGACAGAGCCTCAAGCTGTCACCCTGGGTAGAGTGCTATGACATCACAGCTCACAGCAACCTCCAATTCCTGGGCTCAAGTGAGTCTCTTGCCTCCACCTCCCAAGTAGCTGGGACTACAGGTGCCTGCCACAATGCCCGGCCATTTTTTGGTTGCAGCTGTCATTGTTGTTTGGCGGGCCCAGGCTGGATTCGAACCCGCCAGCTCAGGTGTATGTGGCTGGTGCCTTAGCCCATTGAGCCACAGACACTGAGCCTCTTTAACCTAACTTATGGTTGATTATTGTTACTTTGTTGTGCTACCAAATAGTGTTAATCTAATTATCTAACTATCTTATTTCTCCCTCCTGCATGACCCTTCTCAGCCTCTGGTAACCATCTTTTTGCTCTCTGTCTCCATGAGATCAGTTGTTTTTAATATTTAACTCCCACATGTGAGTGTGAAGTTTGTCTTTCTGTGCTTGGTTTATTACACTTAATGTTCTCTAGTGTCATCTGTATTGTTGCAAATAGCAGGGTTTCATTCTTTGTGTCTCTATAATATTCCACTGTGTAGATGTACTACTATAATTTCTTTATCCATTCATCCTTGGAAGGACACTTCAGTTGATATTTATTTTGGCTTTTGTGACTAGCACTGTAATAAACATGAGATTGCAGGTATCTTTTTCATATAATGAGTTCCCATCCTTTAGATGTATGCCCAGCAGGGGGATTGCTAGCTGATATAGTAATTCTATTTTCAGTTTTTTGAAGAACCTCCATACTATTTTCCATACTGATTCCACTAATTTACATTCCCTCCAAAAGTGTTAAGGGGTTCCTATTCCCCCACATCCTTGCCAGCATTCATTACTGCCTGTCTTTCCAACTAAAAGTGATTTTAACTGGGGTGAGATGATATCTCATTCTTTTTATTTGCATTTCTGTGATGACTAATGATACTGAGCATTTTTTCATACATTTGTTGGCAATTTGCATGTCTGTTTTGAGAGATATGTGTTTGGATACTTTGCCCATTTTTAATCAGATTGTTTGATTTTTTACTATTGAATAGTTGGAGCTCCTTATACAGTATATTCTAATTACTAATTGCTTGTCAAATGAGTTGTATGCAAATATTTTACCCCATTCTTTGCATTGTCTCTTCTCTTGTGTTGATTGTTCTCTTTGGTGTGCAGGATCTTTTTAGCTTCACATGATCCCATTTTGCTTTGGTTGCCTGTGCTTTGGGGGTATTACTAAAGAAGTTCTGGCCCATACCAACGTTCCAAAGCATTGCTCCAAAGTTTCTTTTAATAGTTTCATAGTTTCAGGATTTAGATTTAAGTCTTCAATACATTTTGTTTGATTTTTGTATATGGTGAGAGATAAGGGTCTAGTTTCATTCTTCTGCATATGGGTATCTAGTTTTCCCATATGGTATCTTTGTCAAGGTAAGTTCACTATAAATGTGTGGATTTTTTAAATATTTATGGGTTCCCTATTTTTTTCCATATATCTGTTTTTAAGTCAGTACCACTCTCTTTTGTTTACTACAGCTTTGTAGTATAATTTGAAATCAGGTAACGTGATTCCTCCAGTTTTTTTCTTTTTTGCTCAGGATGGTTTTGGCTGTTCTGGGTCTTTTGTGATTCCGCATAAATTTTAGAATTAATTTTTTTCTATTTCTGTGAAGAATGTCATTAGTATTTTGATGGTGATTGCATTGACTCTATAGATTTCTTTGTGTACTATGCTTTTTTGTGTCTTCTTCTTCTTCTTTTTTTTTTTTTTTATTTTTTGAGACAGAGTCTCACTATGTGGCCCTTGGTAGAATGCTATGGCATCACAGCTCAGAGCAACCTCAAACTCCTCGACTTAAGTGGTTCTCTTGCTTCAGCCTCCCAAGTAGCTGGGACTACAGGTGCCTGCCACAACACCTAGCTATTTTTTGGTTGCAGTTGTCAATGTTGTTTAGCTGGTCCACCTGGATTCAAACTCGCCAGCCTTGGTGTATGTGACTGGTGCCATAACCACTGTGCTATGGATGCCAAGCCATCTTCTTCAACTTTTTCATCAATGTTTTGTAGTTTTAATTATGTAGGTCTTTCACTTCTTCATTTTTTTCATATTGCATTTTATTTGTATTTTATTTATCACTATTGTAAATGAGATTATTTTCTTGGTTCCTTTTTTAGATTGTTTACTATTGACATATAGAAATGCTACCAGTTTTTGTAAGTTGATTTGTATCCTGGAGCTTTACTAAATATGTTATCAGTTCTAGTAATTTTGGGGTGGAATCTTTAGGTTTCTCTAGATATAAGACAAGACAGTCTGCAAACAAGAATAACAAGGATAATTTCTTTGCAATTTGGATGAACTTTATTTCTTTCTCCTGGTAATTGCTCTAGCTAGAACTTCCAATACTATGTTTAATAAGAGTCATGAAAGTAGGCATCCTTGTCTTGTTTCAAATCTTTTAGTTTTCCCCATTGGTGTGACACTTGCTGTGGGTCTGTCATATATGATTTTAATCTTATTTAGAAAAGTTCTTTTTATTCCCATTTTTTGAGAGCTTTTATCATGAAGTGATGTTAATTTTTCAACTGCTCTATTAGCATCAATTGAAATGATCATGTGTTTTCTGGCCTTTTGTTCTATCATGTTAGTTGATTTTGCATTGGTTGAAACATCCTTGCATTGCTGGGATGAATTCCACTTAGTCCTCAATATCTGTGTGGTTTATACACTGCAGTTACAGAAATAGAATATTGTGTCCTTGCTATTACCAGTGAGCTGTATACCCTCAGAAGATTTCCTCTTGCTCATTAATGTCCTTTTCTCTCTAAATGAGAGATTCCTTTTAGCATTTCTTAGGTCTGGTGTTGATGAAATTCCTCAGCTTTCATTTCTGATAAATTCTCTATTTGTCCTGTTTTAAGGATGATTTTGCAGGATGTAATATTCCAGGGGCTAAAGTGTTTTTCCCTTAGCACTTTGAATATGTCATGCTGTAACCTGGACACCAAAGCATAAGCCAAAGACTCATGTGGGTTAAAGTTGTCCTTTATTATCAAGATTCAGAATCCCAGGAAGACAAGAAGATCACTCTCAAATGATATTATCATCTCCTATATTATTTTAAGAGAGTTTTCATAGAGTTCTTATATCCTCCCCCAAATTTACTATCTTTAGCTGTACATCATACAGCCCTCTAAAATCTAACAGAAATACTCAGTTTTTATTACTTTTCCAAGCTGTGCATCTGGTAGTTTTTTATTATTCCAGGGTCATGATGACTTTCACAGTGTTGGAACCAGTTGAAGACTGGCTGTTAGTACAGTCTGATAACTACTTAGATTATTAAATAACTTTTACAATTTAGGGAGTGGAGGTTGAGGCTGTTTCTCCTCTTACAATGACACTCTCACCTGGCCTGTAAGATTTTCACTGAGAACCCTGCTGCCCTATGTATTGAACCACATTTGTATGTTTTGTTTGTTTGTTTTTATTCTTTGCTTTTCTTAGGACCTCTTTTTTTAATCCATGACTTTTGGGAACTGATTGTTAAATATCTTGATTATTAACTCTTATTTGGGTTAAATCTGCTTCGGTTTAAAGTTCTTACACCTGAATGTTGATATCTTTATTTAGGTTTGGAAAGTTTTCTGTTATTTCTCTGAAGAAACTTTCTACCCTGATATCTATCTCTCTCTCTCTTCTCTTCCTCTTTAAGGCCAATAACTCTTAAGATTTGCTCTTTTGAGGCTATTTTCTAGCTTGTAAGTATACTTCATTCTTACTTATTCTTTTTTCTCTTCTGGCTGTACATTTCAAGTAGCCTGCATTGAAGCTCACTAATTCTTTCTTCTGATTGGTCCTGATTTGAGAGACTCTAATGCATTTCTCAGTTTATCAAGTAAATTCTTAAGTTCCAGAATTTCTGCTTGTTTCAAAATTATTTTTTCAATCTCTTTATTAAGATATATATGTCTCTTAAAAGACTACAAGTTTCTTTATTTCTTATTATTCTCATTTTCTACCACAGTGCCTACTTATAGTAGGTGGTTAATGAATGATGAAGTGGCTTTATGAAGAATAAGGTTATTTTTCCAAGGAGTTCTTTATTAATAAACAATTATATGGAACAACCTGGTTTAACTTTTACCACTGGAATACTAATAATATTTCTCTTACTGCACCCTAAAATGAAATCTTCTAGGAATCCTTGGACAATATGGAGATGAGCTACTTCTGATCTATTCCACAATTCAACACAAGCCCCCTGATTATGTGACAGATATGGAAAATTTATATCTCTGAAGTCAATTCTAGGATCAGTTTCTGCACTCAAACATTCTTTTACTCCTTTTTTCATCTGATAATGAAATCCTTAACTATTAATGATACAATAACAATAACGAAGAATGGGTTATCATTTAATAACCTGTTATAGACATGTTATTAACAAACAAAAGTTGGAGTTACCAGAATAGGATTAAGAATGATTTCCTTATAAGTAAAAAATAAATGTTACTGGGGTATAACTTTAAAAACTGATTGAAGAGTGGTGGGGGAGAAAGGGCATGGGATAAACATATTATAACTGAAGCCAGTAAGAGAATCAGAGCAAAGGAAGTACAGTTAATACCTGCCTGACTTGGATAAATTCCTGAGTAAATATTTTACATAGGGCAGCACAGAGATATTGAAATCAAATGTGTAAGAAGAGAATATAATTCATCCTCATAATCCTGAATTAGCACTCTTTGCTTCTCTAATGCTGTGGATATTGCTAATACAAGGTATATTTCAGATTAATCAACAGCTTTTCTGTACCCATGACTCTGAAACTCTGAAACATAAAACTGTAGAGGTCATTGTGCCCAGCTGGATAAGTGGCAAGGTAATGATGTCACTGTGTTTATTATGGTTGACTAACTGATTCTTTGTGGTTCAAGACTGAAACTCAGAAGATCCTACCCTGTATATACACTAAGCCACCAACTGAGATCCATCAGGAAAGCTTGAACTTCTCTGAAAAGGGCAAATGGAAAGTAAGGAGGATGGAGAGGGAAGTTAGCAGCACGCACCTACCCTTAGTAACTTTCAGAGTGTAAGCAACTCTCATTCTCTAAGGTTCCTATACTGAGTGATCCACTCTGTAGTAGTAGAAATGTTTTATTTCCTCTAATAAGGTTTGATCATTTAGGCTATAAAATTGCACTAGTACTATTCTTGTATAGTACAGATAAATACATGTATATGGGTGTATATGCATGTGCATTCAATATTCACTCAATGTCAAGGTTCCTTGATAGCGATAATTTAACTTTTCTCAATATTTTTGACTAAATAATAATTGGCTGATTCTTGCCTAGATGCTTCCTTGGCATTTTTCAGAGCAATATTGTGTAAATTTTTCCGAGAATAATAAGGCAAATATTGATTCAATAATTTAGTCAGGATCACTATTCAGTTTAAGGCCATTTTTTAATAGAAAATGCAACATTAAACTTATTAGAACCAGAAATAGTTCTTTATTAATATTTCGCTATATTTACTTATAAGACATCTCAAAGGAAGAAGGCTTCAAACTATTTTCTTTGCTGAATGAAACATATATATTTATAAGTTCATGCTTATTTTCGAGTGTACGTAAAGGTGTCTTTGTCCACAGAACAGGTCACTATGCCAGTAAAGTAAATCATCCATCACTTAGAAGTTTGTCTATGAGACTACTTGGTTCTTTAGCTGGTACCAAACTGCTTTGAGGACAAGAACATTGATAATTGCTTACCCTTCTCTTCTCAAATAGGTAATTACAAAGACTTTAAATCAAAGATAAAGTATTGAAATCTTATCCACTGCATCAGTCAAGGGTGAAACTTGATTGGTTTAACACTACAGTGCTAAAGAAACTCTTTCACATGTGTGTGCTTATTTCATCCTCACGATTCTACTGTGGGAAAGGTTGAGTAGGTGATGTAATCAGTGCACATATTAGAAAACTGAAGCCCAAAGAAGCTGGGATTTAGCGATAATCAGTGATTCGTACAGAAGGTAGTTGTGACTTGAATCCAGATAATTTACCTTATTTGAGTGCAGAGTTCTTTACATTAGATCATGGTGCCCACCTTACCTTAGACTTTTGGAGGTATAAAACTATCTAAAATTCTACCTAGAAGGCAAAACTATGAATTTCAATAAAACTAAATGAGAACAAAATATAAGTACTTTTTTGACTATGAACATATGTACATCTACCTTTTAATACTAAAAAATCATCAGTGAACTCCTGTATCTAGATGAGTTCTAATTCTCATACAAATATATAAAACCATAGGCATTCATTTGTTTCTCCTTTGGGGAGGGTGTGAGAGCCTCAAAAGTGTGCTTTTGCTTTAACTAGTACATTATTACTCAATTTCCTGTGCAATTCTTGAAAAACCAGCTTTTCTGGAGTTAGCACTCATAGTATGTTCATACTTTTCAAAAGTTTTTCTTCCGTTTGAAAACTTTTGTTCTTCTAAATAATTTTTCATCATTGATACTTGAGACAAGCTCGATGACGAAATAATGAGACAGTTGGATTTATTCATTGTCTTTGTAAAGAATGGAATACAAAGCAAAGGCATTGTGCATGCCTAGTTCTTGTCTGTTCATGATCATTTCTCAGGTTGATTATTCTTGAACACTCCTACCTTTCATATTTTTTAAATGTAATTCCTGAAATTGTTTCATTCCTTGAATTAGCTTTTATTCTTCCTTTTCTATGTTGAAATTGTCTTTCATTTCTTTGCTTCTATTTACCGAAGTCATTGACTATAAACAAGTGCTTAGAATCAAATTTTCTTAAAATTCTCAGAAAAAGTAAATAAGCTGACTCTTCAGACAACTTTGCTGACATGTATGGCTTTTAAATAAGTTATAACCCCCAGAAAATAACCAGATGTAAATTTTTAATTTATCGATTGCAGCAAATGTAATACAAAATGCCATATTCCATCTTCAAAGCAAATCAACCAGAAAAATAGTAATGTGTAAACTAGATAGATATGATTTACTCTGATCTCACATATTTTACAAAGTAATCAAATTCAATGAACTTCTAAATACTCTGCCACTCTGTATTTGAAATGTATTTAAGTAAAAGTAAGTGATGATATTATTAATCAAAATCTGTTTTATTTATTCTTCTAGAAACATAGAAAATGTGATGTAAAATGCTTTTCTTACATCAATGATGTGAGTAATATAATTTTGGGAAAGTATTAAAATTCTGCCTCAAAAAAAAAAACACTATAAGATCAATTAAAGTAAGAGGAATGTGTTGTCTTTCTGCCTTATTAATAATGAGTTGATTGCTTCCAATACATTAGTGTTTCCCTAAAATGTTAACTTATCTTCCAAGAAAAAAAGGGGGATTCTATGCCATGTCTCATAGCCCTCCACAAAATACTCAGTAGCACCGTAAATACTTTAGTCTTGTTCCAAAGAGCTCTTTAACTCTTAAAGACTTTGCTAAGTATTGAAGAGTAAAAATAAATTATTTGATTTGTTTTCTTTCCCAAGTTAATGATATTAGCATTTTAAAAGAATTCATCTAGATCAGCGGTTCTCAACCTGTGGGTTGCGATTGTTCAATTTGTAACAAGGTGGCAATTAAGAAGTCTGAGAATCCCTGATCTGGATGATAGCTCCAAAAGACAAAAGAAACCTTACAATTTCTACAGGTCTAGGTTTAAAAATTACAGAAATAATTTTTTTTTTTTAACAACAACAAGTCCTTAGGAAATGCTACATTTCTTCTGAAGCAAATCATTTGGAAAAGAAATAACAAATTTGTGAGAGGACATCACTTTCAAATGAGGGGAGATTTGGAACCTTCTGATGGGCCATCCGTCAAAGTGTGGTCACAGGTTTATCTTTCAGCACAGTTTCAAGAAGAGCAATGCAGTTAATAAGTGTTCCAGGAAGTGTCCTGTGCCATTTGATTTCCGGTACACAGCCGACTCTAGGATGACAGGGCTTCCCTCTGACAGATGATGGCACCTATGTGGAAACACAGGGAGTGTCAGTCTGAAGGAACTTACTAAAGTACCTGGATTGACAATTACCCCAGGGGTCATGACCACCACACCAAAGTCCGCTTTGGTGAGCAGAGGTGAGCATATTCTGGGTAGAGAAGCTGGGGCTTGGCTTGCTACAACTGGCTCATCAGGGTGGGGCCGTTAAGAGTCAACCAAGGAAAAAGCTACGTCACACACGAAATGCAAACATCAATCCAGTTGTTGGCCAGAGTCCTGCACATCTGATTAATAAAAAAAATCTTGGCTCACTATAATGTGTACAATGTGAATCACAAATCCCTCATCACGGAAACTAATTTTTGTTGGGATTATTGCCAGTTGTATATACTGATGATAGAATACAGAGTCTCTGTACATAAAACTCTCAAAATCTATACTGTATATCCTTGTAGCATTGCAGGGACTTTCTGTGGGTCTGAGTACAGAGTACAGAGGCTGCTTTGCCTCTTTACTGTTTTGTTTACAGAATTGGATGTACAAAATTCATTCATCCAGTGACTGATTTTACCTGAAGTCTAATGTAATGAAACTTTGAGTGATGATTTTTTTTTATTAAGGTGGAATTTAAAACATTAAATAAAAACTAGAAGTAGTAAGGAAAACAAAAAGAAGCATTAACAAAAACAAAGATTGGGCCGCACCTGTGGCTCAGTGGGTAGGGCTTCGGCCCCTTATACCAAGGGTGGCAGGTTTGAACCTGGCCCCAGCCAAACTGCAACAACAACCAAAAAAAAATAGCCAGGTGTTGTGGCGGGCGCCTGTCGTCCCAGTTACTCGGGAGGCTGAGGCAAGAGAATCATCAGGAGTTGGAGGTTGCTGTGAGCAGTGTGACACCACAGCACTCTACTAAAGGCAATAAAGTTAGCCTCTGTCTCTACAAAAAAATAAAAAATAAGTAAGATTATAATCCACTTTTATAATATGAGACCTTGCAAAGTAAATCTATGTACAGATTACAGAATAAAGCAATGCCATTACATGACAATTTAAAAGCTAAGATTAATTTAACTGCTTCCAATCATACCTATTTTACCCTATTTTCCTGTGTATTGAAATAAAACCTGAAAATTTTTCACAAAGAAATCCTCCTCTCCACCTAAAATCACCATGCATTCATACTTTTTTTCTGTTGTCCAACTTTTCTTCAACTCCTCTTAAGTAATAAAACCTTCCAAAAGTCTCACAGTTCTTTAGCGGGAGAACTTGAACTTAAATCCAGAGGGATTATTCTCTGAGGACTGTGCTCTGAAAACTATTCCATGAATAGTCCAAGTGTAGGTTTCTTTCCTATAAAACTGTAATTTCATTTTAATTTTTATACACTTTAGTGTTGTGAGCTTCAAATTTAATTAACACGAGAAAGTGAATTAAATCAGGAATAAAACTGTGTTTTGCACATGGGTCTCACACACACTCATTTTTTTAATGATTAATTTCACAAGTTCTTGGAAAAGTGACTTTATGTCCATTCTCTCACCTGTAAAATAGGTATGGTGTTGCTTAACTTGTATCCATGGAAATTATGTGAAGAAATGATGTATAGTTTAAGGATAAAGAGCAATAAATGTAATAGCTACCAGCAGAGTTTCTCAAATGTACTTACTAAAAAACAAATGTGAATTGGCTACTTAGTAGCTATGTAAGTTTAAAAAAATTTCTTCAACTTTTTGTGCTTCAGTTCTCTATCCATCTACAGGCTATGCCAATTTGTATGCCATATAGTTGTTAGTGAATTATAAGAGACAATCTGTGTAGGAAGTTTAGCAAGATATATGGTACAAAGACATTTTTCAATAAAGACCTGTTTTTGTTTGCTCACACCAAACTAAAGACTAAACTCTTTAAAAGTGAGTGTAGGGGCTGGGTACAGTGGCTCATGCCTGTAGAGTGCCTGTAGCACTCTAGGAAGCCTAGTGGGGTGGATTACTTGAACTCAAAAGTTCCAGACCAGTCTGGGCAAAAGTGAGACCCTATCTCTACTAAAAATGGAAAAAACTAACCAGTTGTTGTGGCAAGTGCCTGTAGTCCCAACTGCTTGGAGGCTGAGGTAAGAAGGATCTCTTGAACCTAAGAATTTGAGGTTGCCATGAAATATGACACCATGGCACTCTTCCCAGGGCAACAGAGTGAGACTGTGTTTCAAAAAAATAAAATAAAATACGTTGCCACAAAGTCTCTATCTTTTCTCCTGGTTGAATAGTACTCCATGGTATCCATATGCCACACATTCTTCGTAGTACAGTATCTCAACAATGGAAAAAATATATATCCAATGTACTCAATACTTATATGAAACCAATGTATAAGCAATGACATGCCCACAGGAATGATAAAACACAAATATAGTATAGTCTAGCAAGGGGAAGGGAGAAGAGCAAGAGGAGAGGAGCGGGGAGGGACGGTGATTGGCCAGAGGAAGGAAGGCCCTTGGTGGGAGGACTGAGGACACTTGGTGGGATCTCACCTAACCCGCACCATGTGAGAATGTTCAGAGAGCCCCCTGGGTGAAAGGCTAAGGCGCAGCTCGAACTTTAACTTGAAACTGAAAATGTAGATCCTCATATTTATTTGAAATAATAAATAAATAAAAATAAAAAAATAAAAGTAGTTATTAATTAGACCATGGTAAAAAAAATTTTTTTTTCAAAATAAAGGCGAGTTTTAAAACAATAGAAGCTTAGGTTTCCTTTAGGAAATGGTTATCTTACCAGGTTGCTTTTTTGAGGTTGAAGATGAAGTCATTTGAGGGAAGAGATTCATTTTTGTGTTTCTTTGGTGTTCCTTGAATGTCTTTCCCTGCTTTTAAAAGCACATGATTGAATTTCCCAATGGCCTTTAAGGAAAATAAATTAGTAGAAATCGTAAGAATCTGAAAGAAAACAAGTGAACTTTTTATTATTCCATTTTCCAAATTGTGTTTTGAAGTTACCATTCACAACAACCAAAATGTTTATCATTTTATCAAAAGACTGTATGTCACAGAACAGCAATGGGAGGTGTTCCTATGAAAACTGCTGAAGAAAAATAAGAAACATATTAGAACTAACTGCTAAGTAGGATCAGAAATATGCCTAAATACCAGAAAGCAAGGAGGAGGGAAAGTCAGCAGCAGGGGCTTCTACGGCTGTGGTGTTTAACCCTGGAAACTCCAGAGCTCCCGAGGCCTGTGCGCTCTTCCCTGGTCACAGCATATTTCTCTCCTAAGTCTGGAGGCCGTGTTCCTCCTCAGCTGGTTGCTATAGAAATAATCACACCACACAACTTAGAGAATCAGAACCAGACAGAAATGTAGTCATCTTTGTGTACTTCCTCTAATAGTTTTAGGGTTAAACATGAAACAAAATTAAAAACAGAAAGGTGTCTTTTGAATTGAGGAATATGGATTTCACGATTAACCAAGTATTCCAATTTAGCACAACCAGTTAAGTAAGGGCTCTCTGCTGAAGTCTTTATAGTCATCACCAAATGCTAAAGAAAACAGGAAGTAAGGGCCCCAGCAAAGGGAAGAATGCCTGATTTTAATCCAAAAATTGAGGATAAGTACATAGTTGAAGGAGTGATGTCATCCTGCCAATGATCTCTTTTTAAGTTTATATTTATAGTACATGCTGGGATATCACTGTCTGAGGGAGAAAATACTCAAAAACTCAAAGTTATCTTTTCATTAACATCTTATTGACTTTGATATTTTTCTTTTTATATTTGTTTTGGTGAGATTAGATCTATCATGTATTTGTGTGTGTTCATAGGCATGTTTGTGTGTGCAGATATAGATCTTTCTATTGTCTTTTCTGATCCATATCTATTTTGATATTTCTCATTATTAATACCACAGTATCTTAATTTCTAAAGTTTTGTAATAAATTTTGATGTGTGATAGAACAATCACAACATCTTCTTCAAATCTCTCTGGGCCCAGGCACTGGGTAACTTTCCATTTTGAAGCAGCTAGTCGCATTTCCCATTTTAGTATAATAACTTATGGAAGGGTCCTGTGTGGATTTTTAGTCATTATGAAGTTATGGATGACAGGGTTACAAAAGAGCCTCAACTGCAAGACCACATGTTTGCTTTACAATGGTTGTTAATTTTCCTTTGAGTCATATGATGTTGAAGACTTATAATTCTAGCTTAAAAAAAGCTAAGTTCAATCTGTCTATCTATCCATTTATACACACTCAAGTTAATCTATCCATATTAAGTATTCCTATCTACCTAAGTTTATCTCAAGAATTTTAAGTAATTCAGCACTAATAATATTTGCATTTTCATAATTAGTGATAAACAGATCTATTCCAAGTTCAGTAAATGTAAAGAATTAAAAATGTTAAATGGAAAATTCTAATTAAGGATTTGCTGAACATATGTAGAGCTTTGTAGTAAGTTCTGAGGTATAAGATATCCATCCTGTTTGCAAGGAGCTAAAAGTCTAGCTGGGAAAATTGACTTTTCTTCATATAAAAATTTCAACAACCACTCAAAGCCAAATATAGTAAATGGTAAATGAATAAGACAGCTGTTTGGAAGAAGAGGTGACTACAAAGAAATAGAGGTCACTGGGAGAGGTTTCCTTGAAGTCTTAAAATACAGAATATAACTTACATAGAGAGAAAGTACCAAAGGGTATTCCAGAGAGGAGGATCATAATTAGACAAGAAAAAGAGACTAGAATGTTCACAGTAGACTTGCTGTAAAGTATAAAATCAGATTATAAGTGTATCATTTGTAAAATATGTAAAATTATAGGTGCAAAAATCTTTGCTGTATATCCTTGTGGCACTGCAGGAACTTTCTGTGGTTCTGAGAACTGGTTCAGGTTTTTAAACGAGGTGAAGTAGTGACAATTCATGGACGCTGATGACATGAGGCTTCTGCTCATCCAATTGTAATCAATTACAATAATGTGTACAAGTCATGTTCTTTTCATCTATCTTTCTTTTAGAAATGCCTGGATAGATCAGCTACATTATACTTCCCAAATGGTTAAGTATATTGCCACTTGACCTCTGCCATTCCAGAACCCTATCATTCACCCTGACAGCAGGGAGTCCAGTTCTCTAACAATATTGCCCATTGTTGACCTTGGTTCAGTCACCACTGAGCATCTCAGAAATGCCAGTCCCTTCATCACTAGCACATTCCTTACCAGCTTTGTTATGTGAGTGTTCTCTGGCCCTTCCAGTGAACATCAGCAGTTGGTAGGCTTTCAGGTATTATACAAAAGGATCATTCTAGCATACTCACTTCTCTGAGCCTTTTGATCCCATGCTTAAAACTCTGCTGAAGCAGTTCTGTCATTTCTACTTAATTTAGTATGAATGTTTCTTCCATCCTTTATGAGCTTTCAGCAACCATCCAAATAGGGTATTAGGACCATTTCCAGGTGTCCTTGCCGGGAGGTTTTTAGTCCTGGAAGAATGCTCTCTTGTTGACAAATGCTCCTTTATGCAGCGTATCTCTCTGCATGCCCCAAAACCCTTCCCAGTCCAACGTTATCAAGATCTATTTCCTAGCATGCTCTCCCAATTCTCTTTGCTGTAAGTTAATCATGTCTTCAGGTTCTTGTGGTGAGCAATTCGTTTTCTTTTCCTGGTTGGCCTATGCTGAGAATGCACTGAACTAGAAAACAGAAGAAAAGTGGGGTCAGATCTTGAAGTGGACAAATATTGTCTTCTAAGCCACCCATCTCAGTTGAAGTTTTGGAATTGTCTTGAGGCAAGAAAAGGCTATTATCTTCCAGCAAAACAAAGTAGGCCACTCTTGCAGGTCTATGGATTCAAAGGAATCTGGGGGTTCCACACTCCTGTGATGGGTGGCCATCATTCCCTATCCAATGCCTTGTATCCCCACACTTTCCCTACCATGGTTCTGGTTTAGAAAATAAAGATTTGCCAAAGCTCTGAATTCAGCCTTTGTTATAGTTCTGCTCCCTTTTCAACGAAGTTCATCATCCGATCTTCTGTTCAATCTGTTTTCTAGGTGTAGAAATTGTGGGCTTCTTTAAACACTGCCTTAGAGGCCTTTTAACTTTTACACAGGCCCTGGGTCATTGACAAATCTGATCTTATTCATTTTCTTCTTCTGCACAACAATGGTGCTTAGCAACAATCAATCAACTCACCTGTTCTTATGATCACAGATCCTCCCAAATCTCTGAAACACTCCCACAAATCAGTGCATCAACTTTCTCCTGTGTCCCAGCCCAACTCAACACTGATGAATTAGAGCAATTGCAGTTGTAGAGTTTTCAGGAAGTTTTGTTGTTGTTGTTGTTGCTGCAGTTTTTGGCCGGGGCTGGGTTCAAACCTGCCACCCTCGGCATATAGGGCCTGCACCCTACTCCTTGAGTCACAGGAGCCACCCTTTCAGGAAGTTTTTTAACAGTTTACTTAACACCAACAGTGGTCCAAAGGTCCAATGGTTACCCAGTTGGCAAGTGATCTAACTCCAGAATCCCATCTTAAAAGTATGCTTCCCCGTAGTTACGTAGTTTCAAATTCGTATTGAATTTGAATACGTAGTTTCAAATTCGTATTGAGTACATGGGACGCTTGCTTTTCCAGGTGATTCAGGTGATTATGTTTTTTATGTTTTTTATTCTGTCAAATATGACAAAGAATGAAGAATTATTTAGTAAAATTTTTTAATAATTTAAGTTGAAATTTTTCCATGTGACTTTATAAGTGACATGAAAAACTAACATGAAATGGGTGTTAGGTTATATGCAAGGATGAATCTATTTGGAGACAGTGTTTATATTCACAGAACGGAAAACATTCTAAACATGATAGAATTAACTTCAACATTTTTCAGAGCTAAAATAAACATCTAATACTACATGAAAAATTTTGTTCTATAAGGGAAACTATTGTGATGCTAGTTTCATAAATGTTTTATTTGTACATGTTACAAGTTAACTTTCAAGTTTATTAATTAAAATAGCAAAATTTCAAAATAAAGAGACAATTTTCTTCTATGGAGCAAAGCTGAGTTGATATTTAAGAACCTAGAAACCAAATTCAGACAAAAACATTTACTTTCCAACTCAGCCAACCTCCAGTGAACAGATGTAGGAAAAAGTATATTAAAATAATTCTTAAAATGGAATAACCCCATGCTTCTTAGAGCTCATGAGTTCATTATGAAAGAAAAAACACCTCTTGGGGAAGGGACACAAATATAGGAGGAACTTTACCTAACAAATGCAATCAGTGTGACCTAATTCTTTGTGCCCTCAAGGAACCCCAAACAATAAAAACAAAATAAAAAAATAAGAAACAAAAAAAAATTAAAATTCTTGCAAAGTTGGGCAAAAGGCAGGAGGCAAGAGAGTGTAAAAGAAACAGGAGCAGATTGAAGTCACTTGTGTAACAACTCACTCTCGCAAGACAAAACCACTTCTGCAGAAATGATATTAATTCATTCAAAAGGGCAAAACATTCATGACCTAATCATCTTTTAATAGTCTTTTTGTCTCTTGTACCATTACAATGGCAATCAAATTTCAACACTGAGTTTCAGAAGGGACATTTAAACCATATATACACATACACACATACATATATACGCACAGGTGTATATATGTATGCATTTGCTTTCTTGAGATAAATATTAGCCTTCATTACAAGAGATTCATAAATCACAGACAGGGCAAGGTTTACATAGACAGAAATCAAACTTATAAAACTTAAAAAATTTATAAAACTTAAAAAATTTATGAAACTTAAAACTATAAATCAAACTTGTAAAACATGTAGGTTTACATAGACAGAAATCAAACTTATAAAACTACACATATGAATTCCTCAAATTTTATGCTATAGATTGCCTTTGTTGATGTGAGCAAACAGAAAATACCCCATTCTGTCAAAGGTATGAATATGTTTGACTCCCTCCCAAACTTAAGTACTGACTGGAAGCCTTGTTTAACACATATTAATGCATATTTTGTATTTTAATATGTATTTTATGCTGTATTGTTATAATAAAGTAAGCTAGAGAAAAGAAAGTGTTAATAATAACATCATAAAGAAGAGAAAATGCCTTTATTATTTATTAAGTGGAAGTGGATCCTCATAAAGGTCCTCATCATCTTCACATTCACCGGGCTGAGGTGGGAGGAGAAGGGGTTGGACTTTTTCAGGGGTGGCGGAGGCAGAAAAGATGGATAAGATGAAAGGGGAGACAGGAGAGCCACATTAATATAACTATTATTGAAAGTCAGAACACGCCGGTTCTTTATCATAAGTGATAGGTTCTTTCACTATCTTTGACATTCAGTGTAATGACAAAGACTCGCTGATGTATAAAATCATTTCACTAAAGAGGTCATCATTTTATGTTAACTCTAAAACTCAGATATTACTGTTTGTTTTTTCAAAGTATTGAAACCATATCTGCCTATTGTAGAAAATGATGTCAGTTCATAAAGTTTGCCTTTTATTCAGACTTAGCCTGTGAATAAACTCAGAGTTGTTTTTTTTTTGTTTTAATTTTCCTTAATTTGATCTTCCAACCACTCTGAAAGCCACTTACAGGATAAAAAAGGTAGCTCTCACAATACCATGTCATCTCATTCCACTATTAAAGACAGGCTCTGTCTCTTTCCTGACTCTAAACACTATGTGAAGTTTTATTTCTTCCATCTTCCATCAGAATCTTCTTGTGCAGTGAAAATGACATAATTCATGCAGAACTCTGCATAGCACCCAGCACGTATTACAATAAATGCTCACTGGGCTTACCGCAGTTTAGAATTCTACTACTTTTGCCTGGTTATATGTGCAATAACCTTCAAAGAGATTTCACCTTCTTTAAGGTAATTTTTCCCCTTTTTCATACATATTAAGCGTTGTCACCAGATTGACTGTCTTGGTGAATAATTATGAATCATTCAGGGTTTGATCAGATACCTTTAATGAGTTCACCCCTTAATCATCTAGACCATCACTGCCCAGATCCACTGTCCCTGTCTAATTTTAGTTGCTCTTGTTAAGCCTCATGATAAGCCCTATATCCTAATTAAAACAACTGGTTTGTTGGTCTTTTAAGAGTCTCAACATATCCATACCACCTGAAATGCCCCTCTCATGACTTTACCCTAAAAGGCATGTAGTAACACTTCCCATCCTTAGATGCCTCCTCATAATCCTCACAGCTACTAGAATTTCTTTTGTCCTTCCTCTTGACTTTGTCTATTTATCATTACTTTTCTCACAGCCCTTTCTGTGAGAACAAACTTTCTATCTTCTAGGTGAGGGGTCCTCAAACTACAGCCCGCAGGCCACATGCGGCCTGCCAAGGACATTTATCCAGCCCGCCAGGTGATTTTGCCTCCGCTGCCTGTCCTGTTTAGCAGCGGACTCATCCCTGGACTGCAAAATCTGTTAGTGGAAAAACCATTGGTTGCATTCCCAAACAAAACATGCGTGGATTCACTAGAAAATTTGCAAAAGGAGCTCCAATTTAGATTTAAAGAGCTTCATTTCCATGAACAGGACATTCGGCTTTTCCTTAACCCATTTTCTATTGACATTGAAAATGTGGAGGTCAGTGGCTGAAATCGCCGCCCCAGCAGCCCCTCTGCCAGCTGCTCCGGTACCAACTAGGGCCGCATCTCCGGCAGGCAGGAGCCAGGCGCTGACAGGTGTGGCGGCGGGGTGGCCAAGCACTCCTGCAGCTCGGCTCCTGCTCCGTCTCCGGCTCTGCGCAGACAGCGGCTTTCCAGCTTCTCCATGGGGCTGGCCTGTGGTGCCTGGATGCTCTAAGAACGTTTCCACTGTTGCTCAGAGGACACACGCAGTGGGATTCAGAATTCCTGGAGAATTGCCTTTGTGAGAAGCTGGAAGTATTTCTTTAAATTCCATCTCTTAGTTTATCAAGAAACATCCAGCAGGGTGCCAGCCCCATATACCGAAGGTGGCGGGTTTAAACCCAGCCTCAGCCGAACTGCAAAACAGAAAAATAGCTGGGTGTTGTTGCAGGCGCCTGTAGTCCCAGTTACTCGGGAGGCTGAGGTACGAGAATCACCTAAGCTCAGGAGTTGGAGGTTGCTGTGAGCTGTATGAAGCCATGGCACTCTACTGAGGGCGACAAAGTGAGACTCTGTCTCTACAAAAAAAAAAAAACCATGAACAACATTAGTAATGAAGAGTTTGACTGCCACTTGCTTGATGAAGGTTTTACTGCCAAGGACATTCTGGACCAAAAAAATCGATGAAGTTTCCTCTGCTGGTAATAAGGATACCTTCTATGTAGCAGACCTCAGAGATGCTCTGAAGAAACACTGAAGATGGCTAAAAGCTCTTCCTCATGTCACTCCTTTTTATGTAGTCAAATGTAATGACAGTAGAGCCATTGTGAAGAGCCATTGGGCCAGGATTTGACTGTGCTAGCAAGACTGAAATACAATTGGTGCAAAGTCTCAGGGTGCCTCCAGAGAGGATTATCTATGCAAATCCTTGTAAACAAGTGTCTCAAATTAAGTATGCTGACAATATGGTGTCCAGATGATGACTTTTGACAGTGAAGTTGAGTTGATGAAAGTTGCAAGAGCAAATCCAAAGGCAAAATTGGTTTTGCGGATTGCCACTGATGATTCCAAAGCAGTCTGTTGACTCAGTGTAAAATTTGTTGCCACACTCAAAACCAGCAGACTTCTTTTGAAACGGGCAAAAGAGCTAAATATTGATGTTATTGGTGACAGCTTCCACATAAGAAGTGGCTGTACTGATCCTGACACCTTCGTGCAGGCAATTTCTGATGCCCGCTATGTCTTTGACATGGGAGCTGAGGTTGGTTTCAGCATGTACCTGCTCGATATTGGTGGTGGCTTTCCTGAATCTGAGGATATGAAACTTAAATTTGAAGAGATCACTGCTGTAATCAACCCAGCATTGGACAAGTACTTTCCATCAGACTCTGGAGTGAGAATCATAGCTGAGCCAGGCATATATTATGTTGCACAGACTTCACCCTTGCAGTTAATATCATTGCCAAAATGTTGTATTAAAGGAACCGTTAGGCTCTGATGATGAAGATGAGTCCAGTGAACAAACCTTTATGTATTACATCAATGATGGAGTATATGGATCGTTTAATTGCATCCTTTATGATCATGCTCATGTAAAGCCTCTTCTGCAAAAGAGACCTAAACCAGATGA
>CAUYRH010134267.1:0-22622 GCA_963574655.1 Perodicticus potto
TTGGGTATGCAGGGTGTGTGTGTGTGCATGGTGTGTTGGGTATGCAGGGTGTGTGTGTGTGCATGGTGTGTTGGGTATGCAGGGTGTGTGTGCATGGTGTGTTGGGTATGCAGGGTGTGTGTGTGTGCATGGTGTGTTGGGTATGCAGGGTGGGTGTGTGTGCATGGTGTGTTGGGTATGCAGGGTGTATGTGCATGGTGTGTTGGGTATGCAGGGTGTGTGTGCATGGTGTGTTGGGAATGCAGGGTGTGTGTGTGTGCATGGTGTGTTGGGAATGCGGGGTGTGTGTGTGTGCATAGTGTGTTGGGTATGCAGGGTGTGTGTGCACGGTGTGTGTGTTGTGGTAGTTTCCTTTGCAATGCAGTAAATGAGGTCTTTTTCCCTCCAGCTTTACAAATAAACAGACCTGGAAGGCGAGTGCAGCTAGAGATTGGTCAATACCGTATGCAAATAAATAAGTGCTAATTGCCTGCAGTGTCTGTGGGTGTCAGGTGCGGTTATTGGACCACATTTATGGGCCAATTAGGAGCCTTACTGGACTCTCATGGTGATAAATTGTGACTTAGCAGCTTCTCAGAACGTGCCGGAGACAGTGGGGCTGAGCGTCACTCTTCCCCACTCAGGCTGGTGTGGACTGCCAGGCTATTGTCTGTCCCCATGTGCAGGGGGCAGGGGCAGTTCAGGGCCGTGAGGGCCTAGGGGGCCTGGCTGGGGGACAGCCTGCACACAAGCGGGTCCCAGCCCCTGGGATGTAGGCTATGGCTGAGTGTCTGCCAAAATGCTGGGGGCAGCAGGAGGGGGTGGGAGGAGCGAGTGCCGGCCCTCTGGGGGACCTGGACAGGGCTGGCTGGAATCTGGACAGCAGTCTCTTGGTGTCCCCAGATCGTGTGTCCTCCTCAGCCCTATCAGAGTTACAGTGAGGTTCAGCTTTCTGAAAAACAGAGACTCAAAGAAAATGGCTGCAGCTACCAGTCATTCCCCACCCAAATGCTTCAGTGAAGGCACAGCCATTGGTGGGCTCAAGTTATCCTTCATTGATGCACCCATTTAGCAAGTGGGAATCTGGGCTGGGCCCTGGGCTGGAGCAGACGGGAGGAGAAACAGGGTGTGTGACCCCACCGGGAAACACCTGACCACCCGGGTGAGCACTGCCCATCTTAGAGCGTCAGATGTAAGCACAGGGTGGCCTGTGGGGCTGGGGCTGGGCTGGGGAGGCCTCTTTGAGAAGGGACATTTCAGTGGGGGCCCAGAGGTGAGAAGGAACCAGCCACAAAGAGTGGGTCTTTCCAGGTGTTGGAAAAGGTGACAAAGGGGGAGAGACCAGGAAGTGGGAGGGTAGCTGGGGTTGAGAGAGGGGCAGGAGGGGGCTGGGGAAGGGTGGGAGGGCAGAGAAACCACCTTTAGGGTTTGGGCCTGTACTCTCAGAACAATGGGGGCTCTGTGGAGTTCTACTGGGAATGGCACTGCCTGATTCCCTGGGAGAACCAGAGTGGGCCAGGAAAGAATCTTCTGGAGCCAGCACAATCCTCTGGGGTTAAGGGGAACAGGAGGGAGTGAGAGAAAAATTGGGGGACAGGCCTGGTCTCTTGGAAGGTCCCCAGCTGTGTGTGCTGAGTTTGGGGAGGGGAGGGGGTATCAGTTTGAACTTTGTTCCTTCAGATTCTGTAAGTTCCACTTTTTTTTTTCTTTTTTATTTTTGCTGTTTTGGCCGGACTGGGTTTGAACCCACCACCTCTGGCATATGGGGCTAGTGCCCTATTCCTTTGAGCCATAGGCACCGCCCTGTAAGTTCCATTTTGATTCTTACCTGAATGCTTCCTAATTTTTAATCAATTTGTTTTAGTATCAAAGTAGTTAGCCGATCAATTAACCAATCGTTTCTCCAATTTCAGTATGTGTAAACAATATGTTAATAAAAAACCTAACCACTTTCTTCAAAGTCAATGGCAAACTGTGAACTTCAACATAATGTTTTTTTTAAAAAAAATATTATATTTATTCATTTTAAAGGCAGAACTCACTTTGTCAGCCAGACTGGGGGCCACCATGCCTGGATAATTTTTCTTATTTTTAGTAGAGATAGGTTCTGGTCATGTTGCTCAGGCTGGTCTTGAACTCCTGGACTCAAGCAATCCTCCTGCCTCAGTCTTCCAAAGTGTTGGAATTGCAGGCATGAGCCAGTGTACCTGGTGACATAACTTTTGAAAATACAGGTTGAGAGTCCTTTATCCAAAATGCTGGCGACCAGAGTGATTGGATTTTTTCATATTTTAGTTACTGAGATATCTTGGAGAAAGGACCCAAGTCTAAACACAAAAATTCATTAATGTTTTATGTGCATCTTGTTGTTCACACAGCCTGAATGCCACTTTGCACACTCTTTTTAGTAATTTTGTATCTGAAACAAAGTTTTGACTAAATTGTCACATGAAGTCAGGTGTGGAATTTTCCGCTTGTAGCATCATGCCAGTGCTCAAAAAGTTGTGGATTTTGTAGTACTTTTTCAGATTTCAGGTTTTGGGATTAGAAACGTTCACCCTGCACATGCTTATGGAGAAAATGTGCACAGTAAAGTATAAAGAAGGAAATAAAAACCACCCAGAATTCCCCATAGACAGACATCACTTCTGGTGTTTTGTACTTTTCTTTTCTGGATATAAAAATATCCTCATTTATTAGAGATCACTCATATACACTTCTCCATCCTAATTTTTTATTTTTATTATTTCCCTATGTGATAAACACAGTTTGAAAAGGCCAAATATACATATGTACCAGAATTAATTTAACTCCCCCCTCTTGTTGGTCTTTATTTCTAATATGTTGTTATTATAATAAATACTATAATCATGAACAGCTTTATGCAAATGTCAAAGTATTCACACTGTCCCTGGCCTGTGGTGCCGGGCACTCAGTCACTCACATAGTCGACACGTCCCGAGTCCCTGCGGTGACGACGGTGTGGTGTGGGCCCTGGATTCTTGGGGCAGAGGTAAGATCTTCAGAGTCTTGGTATACACGCCCCCGTGGCTTTGCAGAACTGCTGTCTCACTGCTCCTGCAGCAGCACGTTTGCGACAGTCGCCTGTGGCATGGCCAGCCGAGAGTCTGATTACATTAAGAATCTTGGCTATAAGGCCGGCTGCGGTGGCTCACGTCTGTAATCCCAGCACTCTGGGAGGCTGAGGCGGGAGGATCCCTTGAGCTTAGGAGCTTGAGGCCAGCCTGAGCAAGAGGGAGAGACCCCGTCTCTACTAAAAATAGAAAAACCAGCTGGGCGTGGTGGTAGGCGCCTGTAGTCTCAGCTACTTGGGAGCCTGAGGCAGGAGGGTTGCTTGAGCCTAAGACTTTGAGGTTGCTGTGAGTTATGACACCAAGGGGTGAAAGAGTTAGACTCTTTTTTTTTTTTTTTTTTTTGTAGAGACAGAGTCTCACTTTATCGCCCTCAGTAGAGTGCCGAGTTGTCACACAGCTCACAGCAACCTCCAACTCCTGGGCTTAGGCGATTCTCTTGCCTCAGCCTCCCGAGTAGCTGGGACTACATGCGCCCATCACAACGCCCGGCTATTTTTCTGTTTTGCAGTTCAGCTGAGGCCGGGTTTGAACCCGCCACCTTCGGCATGTGGGGCCGGTGCCCTACTTGATGAGCCACAGGCGCCGCCCGAGACTCTGTCTTAAAAAACAAAAAAGACAGATTGAGCCCATCAATGGCTCTGCCTTCAACTGGAGTATTTGGATGTCGAATAACCAGTTGCTGCAACCATTTTCTTTGAGTCTCTCTGTTTTTCAGAAAGTTGAACCTCATTGGATGCCCAAGACTGCTCTCCAGGGCCTGTCCTGGGCCCCCAGAGGGCCGGCACTCGCTCCTTCCCTTCCCCAAATCTTGGCTATGAAATTTTTTTTTTGTGACAGAGCTATCATCCTGGGTAGAGTGCTGTAGCATCACAGCTCACAGCAACCTCCAATTCCTGGGCTCAAGCAATTCTCCTGCCTCTGCCTCCCAAGTAGCTGGGACTACAGGCGCCCACCACAACGCTCGGCTATTGTTTTTGGTTGTAGCCGTCATTGTTGTTTGGCAGGCTGGGCTGGATTCGAACCCGTCAGCTCAGGTGTATGTGGCTGGCGTTAGCCGCTTGAGCCACAGGCGGACGGACGAGCCAGCTATGAAATCTTAAATTCAGCCTTGCTTTAGTTCCAACCTGAGAGCACTTCCCAGAGCACTTGGCTCAAGAACCTTGTTCTAGGTGCTGGGAGATCTCCCAGGCAGGTCACACTCTGAAGTTGGCTCAAAGCACTGGCGGGAGGGTGGGGACAAGGCTGAGGTGGGAAAGCTGAGGTCAGATGAGGAACCAGTGGGGAGAGCAGTGCCCGGGCAGCATGCCTACCCAGTGTCCCTCTGGGGGAGGGAGCACTCCATGTGGTGACCACAGGGTGCTCGTGAATGTTGAGGAATCAAAAACATATGGGCTGCCTGCCCCATACCCACATGCCCCCGTTCTTTCTCACCACCAGAGGCAACTCCCACCTGACAACCACGTTTCCAGCCTCCTTTACAGCTGGGGGTGACCCCAGCCCCGTCTGGCCAGTATAAGACGGGGTCGGGGGGAAATTCTGGGGAAAGCTGATTCAGAGGGGCCCACCTCTTCCATCTCCTTCTCTTTTCTCCCCTGGAAGCAGATGTTAGAGGTGCAGCTGCCCCCTGTGGGTGTCTGGACGCAGCTAGCACCCCCAACGAGGTGGACCAGATGGCCAAGGGACACTCTGCCACCGCCTGCACCAGCCCCCAGCCCAGACTGGTTTTTCTCCAGGCTTTTTTGTGAGAAAAAAGAATCCCTTAATTTTTTTTCCTTTTTTTAAAAAATTGTTTGGGATTCATTGAGGGTACAAAGAGTAAGTTACAGTGATTGCATTTGTTAGATAAAGCCCCTCTTATAATTGTGTCCCACCCCCAAGAGGTGTGCCCTGCATCAGGACTCCCCTCCCCCTCCTCACTCCCTTATTCTCCTGCCCCCCTGTATTAGCTCATCTATCCTCAATTTATTTAAGGCACTATTTTGTAAATCTGTTATCAAACTGGACAGATAAGCAATATGCATTTAAATGGCACTGGTTGTTCCTAAAAGCCCTTCTTTGTCCTTTTCTGGCCTATTTCCTGGAAGACAAGTCTCCTTTGTAGTATTCTGTATGTGGGCAGCGGGGTGTCCTACCACTGAGTGTGGCCCCAGGTTGTGTGTCGGGACAGTCCACAGGCACTTCACGGTGCTGCCCCATACCCACATGCCCCTGTTCTTTTTGAGGGACACACCATGGGCAAGTGTCAACAGAAAATGTTCTAAGTGTGGTAAGATCCTGTGGCTCCTCATTTGTTGCCATGGGAAGAGCAAGGGGAAGGGACACCCTGATATGTGGGTGGGAGGCACCTGCAGGCTCTGGCTAGGGTCGTGTCTGATAGTAGCATTTTGGATGAGTTTTATTTTATCTTTACTTTTCTGATTTGGGGGGAGTAAAGACATCATGTATTTTAAAACGACAATCCCGTCGAGACATTAACAGTATTGAATCCTGAAGTGGTTTTATTTCCTGGCCACCTGCCGCATCCTTATTGCACATCTGGGCCGCTGCGGGACAGTAGAAGACACGTCAGGAACATCTGGAGCTTCTGAGCTGAGGAACCACCTCCTGCCTTAGTCAGGGAAGAAGTCAGACCAGCCGCTCGGGATTACAGCTCGTGGGGGCTGATTCCCTCAGGTTGAGGCCTGGGACATTCCTTCTTCAAACAGCCAAAGCCCCTTTTCTCCCTGATTTACCTTGCCCAGGGAATAGAAACCCAATTAGTTGTGACAAATGACCAACACCACCAGAAAAAAAACAAATAAATAAAAAAGACTCTGGCAGCAGCAAAGACATATTTTCATTTCTTTATTAGAAAGAGGCCTCTACACTATAGCCACCTCTCTCCAGTACTTTACACGGTTTTCTTTTCCCCTTAGAATGCTGTACAGCTGACACAAAAAATCCCAAGGCAGGAAAATACAAACTGGCATATTTAATCAAAACAAGATCATATGAAATAACAAGCAAAGTGAAATGTCTGTCAACGGTTTTAATTACAGTACAAACAATATAAATAAAGCATCATTGAGTCATTGTGAAACATAAAGTTGCTGGATGAGGTAATAGAAAAAAACAACCAAAAAACAAAGAAACAAAATACAACCATCTCTGGCTAAACCCCGCCGATGCTCCTCTTCTGTACATGTCTATTTACAGAGACAGAGACCCGTGCTGGAGTGTGGAGTGCAGCCCACCTTCCCTGCCCCGCAAAGCCTCCCCTCTCCCCGCTGCAGCCCTCCCCGGGCTGGGAGCAGCCTGCAATCTCAAGATCTCTTTTAGTCAAAAACATTTGAGAAAGGAAAACTATGATGCTTGTCAAGTTTTGGAAAGGGAATTATTTCTAACAGGAAGGTGCTGGCCTTTGTCCCCCTTCTAATGCCAGGAAGCAGTTTCTCCATGCTCCTTCTTGCCCATCCACCTTCCAACAGCCCTGAGCCCCCCTCAAGTGGTTTGTGTGCCCTAAAACCAGTCCTGGAGAGAAAACTGCTGGGACCCCGGAGGCAGGGGGAGGGGGGCAGGGAGGTCCAATATGTGCTCACCTAAGCAGCAAGTGGGAGCCCACCCCTTAGACCGCCCAGCTCACCATGCCCTTGGCCCTTCTCTGTCCCCCTTCCTGGAAAAGCCTGGGCAGGACACAGGTTTTTTGGTCCCAGGAGACTTGAGTGTAGGGGCGGTAGGCTGGGCCACACTGCTGGGTCTTAGCCGGGGCCTCTGAACATTCCACGTGCCTGAGACATCCTTCCTCCAGCCTCCCACAACGCCTCCCATTCTCATGCCTGACCACTGACCCGCCAGGCTCCCAGGGTCTTCTGTGTAAGAGAGTTCTGGGCCCTGCTCAGAGATTAGCTTTCCGGGCCGGCAGGAATGCTAGCGAGTGCCAGAGAGACGGGGTCTAATGTAATCCAGGAGCAGCTATTCCCAGGGCCCAGTGTTAGGGGTTCGCTCCATTCAGAAGCTCCCCATGTCCCCCCATGCTGTCTCCTTCCTTTCTCACACTTCCTTCCTTACACGTGCGTCTCAAGACAAATGCCCTGTAACTGCCCACACTGAAGTCTGGCTCAGTCCTAAACAGGTGCATCTTTAGGATATGGCTTGAACTGTGACCCTCTGGGGTCCTCTTCTCTGGATGCCCAAGTCGGGCCAAAATAAAAACAAGCCCTGAGCTAATCCCTCTCACACTCATGAAGGCGTCTTGCTTGGCCATGTCACCTGGTCCCCAGCGCAGGTGTCCTGAGGGTGGAAGAGCTGCCTGCGTCCTTCACCCCCTGCCCTTCAGACCCACTGCATGTCTTTGCTGGCCACCCCCCAGCAACCCTGCCCACCTCCAGGCCTGAGGTGCATCTGTTGGGGTGAGGGCCCCTCACGAGAATAGTTCTAACAAATGGGTGCAGCCCCCCAAACCAACTGATGTCACTTTATAGCCAAATCGGCACCTCATGTGTGAGGCGGTAAGGACAGGTTTTCAGATTAACATTTGCTGGGCTGCTGCTTTGGGGCAGGTGTTTACCACGCTGATGAAACTTAACTACTTTGAAAACCTGGCCCTTCAAAAAAATCAGAGAAAAACGCTTGTTAGTTTCACAGAATCCCTTTCCAGAATCATCTTCTGTTGAAATGCCCTCTAATTTCAACTCTGACACATGACGCAAACTCACGTCTCAAGAGTGGCAGACATTCAAATTAAACACAGGGTCCATTAGCATTAAAAAAAAATCTATGTAAGGACAGTATTTATTCTCAAAGGGGAAAAATATTTGTGCCTTGAAATGCTCATGTCTAAGTTGCTAAATGTTATGTTTTTCTCCAGAATTAAGACAGGAGAGTCTGCCACGGGCGCTGTTTCTCTAATCAAAGGTGTCACAGCATCTTGAGGTCCAGCGATTACTTCCTGGCAATGATGGAAATAAGAGTCTGTGGTCTGCTTCTTAGTAACCCATTTACTCCAGGTGGATATGCTGCCTTCTCTGTGTGACTGTTAGAAATTTGACATTTTGGCTGAAAGGCAACCTCATTTAAATGCTTGAATGACAAAGGAGCCAATTGCCTAGGGCACAGGGCCAGCCAGGAGCAGGTCTGACCTGGGCAGTGCTGGGTGGGTCTCCTCTGGGCAGCACTGCTCCCGGGCATGCTGGCCTGGCCTGGCCGGGGTGGGGGACGCTGAAGACACAGCCACAACAGGGCTTCCTGAAGAAGGCTGCTTAGGAGCGAGGGACAGGGCAACTGAAAAATCTAAGTCTTGATGGCAAAGGCCCTTATTTAGCTTTTTGGTGAAGGATGAGGGTGAAAATTATTCCAGACCAGACTTCACCACATGTGAAACCCACATTTGAAGAGGCAGTTGGAAGTAAATTATATCTCCTTTGAAGGAAAGATGTATTTCCAGCACTTTTCTATCTGAATTCCTCCCTGACTGCTTTTCAATTTTGTTTGCCTGGAGGCCATAAATACAACGCAGGGGAGTTCTAGAAAAGTCTCAAGGACCTTGTGTGTGGGCAGTATGAGGGATGGAACAGGCAGGGGGTGGGGAGGGACGTGGCCCTGTGAGAGCTGTGCCTTGGCTTTCCAGGACCTTTGCCTCCAGAGCTGCTGAGGCTTGATCAGCCCCTCTCAGAAGCAGCTCTGGTGTTACAGTTTCTGTGGGTTCTTTCCTCTCCCCAGAACATCCTAAATGCACAGTGAGTGCCACAGGAAACCACGGTAGCTGTGGCCGGCTCAGGCTGGGGGGTTGAGCAGCTCACCAAGTTCAAGTGTGACGCCCCCTCCCCCTGGCGAGGACCAGCTGCAGCTCCAGTGAGGACACTCACTGCACGATTGCTCCAGCTCAGGGAGCAGGGCAGAGAGGCAGCAGAGCCAGAAGCCACACTTGGCCTCCCAGGGTGCTCTCCAGCCAGATCTGATCTCACAGAGGAGGAGAAAAAGCCCAGCAAGGTGAGGACCAATCCACGCAGGTGCCACAAGGGACCATGGTGACAGGGAGGAGGCTTGGCCAAGCCCACAGCACACAACAGAGTGTAGACGAGAGACAGAGGCTCATCTTGGGCCTCAAGCAACATCAGCCAATGACAGGAGGGCAGAATTCAACCCCTTCTTTGCCTCTGGGAAATCAACCTCAGACTAAAAAAATGGAGGAGACGCTTTGAGTAGCAGGGGCTGAGGAGATGGTAAGTGGGCGGGATGGAGAGGGGCTCATCCCTCCTCTGACCCTATTCCTTGTGTCTGAGGCCCAGCAGGAGGGGGTGTCACAGGCTGAACCTGGAGGGGTTGGCAAACACCCCCACTCCTGCCTCCCCCAGACACAGGCTTGAGCACACACTGGCTAGGGTCTCCAGGTGTGTGCTCTGGCTGTACCACCCTACTGGTGTTTCTGTTCTTAATAAATGCTCCCCTTTCCTTAGTATCTGTCCCCTGGCCAGGTGTTATGCTGGAATGTATTACACTGGTTTGAAACCTCACTGCACCCTGTAAGTTTCACAGATGTGGAAAAACATAGTCTAGGAAGGTGGATGCTTCCTCAAGGTCGCATGAGCACACACCTGGTGGGTGGCAGGTGAAGCCAGCTCTGCTAGGCCCACAGTCCAGTCCTTCCCCCTAATGTAGTAAGTAACAATGGTGATGCAGACACAGGAAATGACCCCAGCAGTATGCTGATGTCACACAACTGGGAAGATGGTATCTACACTGGATGGCAGAACTCAGTCAGACTCATTAGGCTGGGAAATCTCAGGAGAGGGAGCGTACATGCAAGGGGCTGGTGCTGAAAAGCCACAGCCAGATGGGCTGCAGACCGGTGGGCCTGCGGAGAGCGTGATGCAGTGGGAGGGCACTACCTTCTGTGTCTGATCACGGGGACCACCTCTTGGTAGATACGACACTGCATGTGGCTTCAGGACCAATGACTGATGATCTTGTTACTCACAAACCCCGAGCTGCTTGTTTCCTGGGACGATAATGAGTGACCAGGGCTCAGAATTGGGGTGCTGGGCTTGGTAAACCACCTGCCCACCGAGCTCTCCCTGCAGAGTTTTCTCGGCCATCGGAGCAATCCAGCTAGCTCTGTACCGCACGCTTCCCAGTTCAGTGACCGTGAAGGCCGACGGGACACCTGGGGCGTCCAGGTCACCCACGTGGTTATCCGGGCGTGCACAACCTGCTCCAGCGCCTATCCCAGCTGACTATTTCTCATCCAGGAAGAATTTTAATTCTGGGCAGAAAAGGTTACGTGGATTCTGCAGTGGTGACTTCTTGTGTCATTGTCATTTTGCAGAACAATGAAGCTCAACCCCCTTCCCAAACTGGCTCCTTCTAACACTGCTCCTGGTCCTTGCCCCTCCTGGCTGCCTTGGTGTTAGTTACTTTGAAATTGGGAACGAGAGTGTTGTCAGCAGAGAAAGGATTTCTGGCTTGACACCGAGTATGAACAGATTAACCACCACTGCTATTTGAAAAGAAAACCCTGGACCCTCCCCTCCCTTCCTTCTGAAGTGGGGCCTGTCTTGGAGCAAATCAATGCGGCTGGATGTGGCAGGGGCGGGGCTGTGCTTTCCGAGGAGGAGTCAAGGACAGCTCCATGCTGGAGGCAGGGAAGGGGAAAAACCAATCTAGCATTCAGGCTGTGGAAGGCAAAGTGAGACAAGAAGTCGTGTGGGAAAATATTATATTATAAACACATAGATAATATGTACACACTCATATACATCCCAAACAGAAGCCTTCCAGGGAATTCCATTTCTTTTCAAAAGAAGGCTTCACCATGATAAAGCATTCCTATAGTGGGAATTAACTACAATGAAATAATTTAAGAATTCCATTTATACTCTATCTTGTGTTCACTATAGAAAGTCTACGGTAAAGGCCGCGTGGAGGTGACTGTGTAAGCCGTAAGAACACTACTGGGTTCTTGAAAAATAGGCAATGAATTTTTTTTTTCAACCTCTATTCACATTTAAAGTAACTCCACAGTGATGAAACGTAGAATTAAAAATCGAACAGAGGGGCTATGGGACTGCATGAAGGTACTCAGACTCGTGGCTTCCGTACCCATTATATTTTGGGTTCTGGTTGAGTTCCATTTTCTAATTAAGATTAGAAATTTCCATGAAACACTTACCCACATATAAAGTCTGTGTAAAGCTTTATTTCTTCCCCCATCTACTTTGATTTTTTTTAAAAAGGAGAGGAAAAATTTTTACAAAATATAAGGTTTAATATATAGGAGCAAGGAACTTCCTAGAGGCTGCCAGACAAGGTGGCTTTGTGTTCCGTGCCATGCCAGGCCAGTGTCCTTGTCTTCCATCATGACCCCCCTTGTTCCCCATTTCACCACCAGAGGCAAAGCCGCCCCCTTTCCTTTTCAACCTCAGGGATGCCATGATTTGTTGTGCTGCGTGTATCCACCACACTGAGATGGCTGAGGATACAGTGGCCACGGCACATCAGGAGGGCTCGCCCACGGGCCTGACTGCTAAGTACAGTCATCTGAGTTTTCAATGGCCACTGAGTGCCTCAGAGCCACCAGCAGCCTCCTCTGCCAAGCACCTCTGTCCAGCATTCAGAAAACCACCCGTGTCTACGGCCATACCACCCTGAACGCGCCCGATCTCATCAGAAAACCACCCGTCTTTGCCAGAACCCCTCGGTCTTGGTTAGCAAAAGTAGTATCAGAACTAAGTCATGCTTTCAATCATGGGAAATCGCAAGCCGCTTTCCTCACTTTCTAATATGCGCCAGGGTCTTTTATTTTTCTCCTTCTCAATTTTAATAAGCAAATTGTACCACCAACTTATTCTGATATGTTTCTTTTTAAAAGCTGTATATCACATTAATGGAAGTGTTTACCGCTGGGAATATTTTCCATGTACAATGATCTGTAACCCTCTTATTTCAACTAGTTGCACATTATTAGTTCACATCCAGTTCAATTTATAAATTAACAGAGGTGTCATTTGTCTGTACAAAAATCGATGCATATTTATGAACTTCTTTTATTCAAACTGATTTTCACACATCTTATCTAAAGACACAATACAGAAGCCTGCGTAACTTGGGCAATGTGGCCCAGGAGTAGCTGAGACCCAACATATTCACCTTGGCAAAAGGACATAAAATATCTCTTATGTTCAGAAAAAATAGCCTTTTATGTATTTACTTAGTTTACTAAATGTACTCAAAATGCCACTATTAGCTGAATTTGTGATTTCCTTTTGAGTTTCTGAGTTATTCTTATTTATTTTTTCCATTTTGTTTTTGCACCAAGGAGACTGCAGTCAAATAATACTCAGCAACTGATTTCTTCTCTTTGGACTGAAAAATTAAACAGATACTAAATTATGACAGTGAATTTAGAAAGGAGGGCTCCAAGGGCTTGAAAGAACATGTCTGGGATAATATGATGCTTCTAAGAGTATTGCAATCACATCGTGGCAATCACCGGAGCGTGCCGCGTAACTACCTCCTCGGCTAATATGCTTTCTTCTCGGTGATGACTAATCATGTTCTATTAAACAGCGGTAATGCTGGAAGAACTCAACTATACAAGTGTAATGAAGCCAGTATTCTCCCTGGACAGATTAGCTACAACTGATTTGACACATACCATCATAGGGGCTTCAAACCTGACAAACTCTGTGCTTGCTTCTGATTTATGCCGTCAAGCTCCTCGGAGAAGAGATGAAATCCAAGTGTTCCGTTTGGTAGAGGTGAAATGTACTGATGTGCTTAACTGCCAGTTAAGGAAAGTTGCCCCTTCTCCTTGTTCCTCTCCTCCCCTCCCCCTCGCGTCCCATTCCTTGTGCCACCAGGACTAGGGCCCCTCACCGTGTGCTATCATCAAAGAACCAAGGCCCCGTTGGTCTCTCCTGTTTGTCGTTTAGGGGAGTTCATGGAAAGGAATCGATTCTGCAGCCTCCTGGCCTCCTCTTCGCCCTCTGAGAATGTCCAGGTTTTGTGACTCTGTTTTGGGTGAGAGTGGACAGGTGGGTGGGAGGTGACCACCAGGAAGAGTGAGGGATGTGATAGGACTCACGTGTGCGGCGAGGGTGCCGCGTCCTGGCGTGGGGGGAGGTGGGCACGCACGCCCCTCGGACGATGGCGGGCGCCTTCCCACTGCTGTTGCGGTGGGCACGGCTGCCCCTCAGATGACGGTGGGCACCCTCCCACTGCTGTTGTTCCGGTTGTTGTTTTTCCGGGACAGGTTGGGGGTGGCCATGAGCACGAAGCGCTCATCGGGGCAGCCGTGCTGCAGCAGGACGTCCACACACTCCTGGCTGGGGGCCTGCCGGGCGTAGGCCAGCGCTGTGTTCCCATGGGCGTCTCGGGCCATGACGTCCACCCCGTACTGCGGAGGCAACAGAGCCCACATTAGCATCATGGGGGCGGATGGGGAGCTTCCCCTCGACCCCTAACCCCTACACCTGGTGGCCTGTGCTCAACAGGGCTGCCCAGCAGCTCTGTAGAACTGGGTGAGTGCCAGGACCACCGGGTGATGAAGCCACAGCCTGGCCTCCCGGGTGGGGTATTCTTTTAAGGGAAGAATGTGCTTCTCTCGACTAAAAGCCCCTCCTTTGTACAATGTCAAAAATCGGGGAAAACTTAAGTTTTCTATTTCGACTTTCCAATTGTAAAAAGAAAAAAAAAAATCACTTTTTTGATCTCAGAGGCTGTTTGTTTTCATTGTAGAAAATCCATCAGTCACGCATAAGAGGAAAACAACACCTAGAATCCTGCCACCCCGAGATAACCTTTGTTAATATTTTAGTGTAGGGCGGCACCTGTGGCTCAAAGGAGTAGGGCGCCGGCCCCATATGCTGGAGGTGGCGGGTTCAAACCCAGCCCCGGCCAAAAACCGCAAAAAGGAAAAAAAAAATTTTAGTGTATTTTCTTTTAATGCGTTTCCTTGGAATCTAAATGTATATATGCATAATTGAGATAAGACTACGTAAGTAATTTGTTCCTTTCCTTTTTTTTTTTTAGCCCAACACTGTACTATGATCATTTTCTTACATCACTAATATTACTCAAAACCAAGGCACACAACAGCACCCACCAAACAGAGTTCAGTTACTCTGTCCTCCACCACTCATCGTGTTCGAAATTGTCATTGGTGTGAACGACGCCCTAACGGGTGTCTCACATCCAATCTCAGAGTCACAGACTATTGGAGAGATGATCGGGGGAGGGGATACCTGGTAAAGTAATGACATTTTCTTGCCTATGGAAAAGGGCATAAGGGAGCTGTACACTGCCTGCAACGTGGAAGCGTCAAGGGGACTCTGGGCCAGTTTGAGAAGGAAAGGGGGGCAGCAATTTGTTCCGGGCAGACTGTGCCCCCCCATTCATACGGCAGAGTCCTCACCCCCAGCCCTTTGGAATGTGATTGTACATGGTGTCCCAAAGTTGCCCCTAAAGTTGCCACACATAGGGAAAATGGGAAATTGCAGTTAAATGTACCTTTATTCACAAAACATTAATTATAAAATTTCACAAAATATTCTCTTCTTGTTGGCCACCTCTTCGGGACTTTTGGGACATCCTGTATTTGGAGATGGGCCCTTTCTATGGGCATGGAAGGTTAAGTGGGGAAATAAGGGTGCACCCTGATCCGACAGGGCTGCTCCCTCACAAGAAGAGGGAAAGGTGCCATCTACTAGCTCTGGTGTGAGGCTTCACCAGACACTGACCCTACTGGCACCCTGACCTTGAACTTCCAATCTCTAAAACTGTGAGAAAATGTGTTGTTTAAGCCACCCAGTGTGTGGTGTTTGGTTAGGGCAGTCTTAGCAAACTAGATGAGGTGGTTAATTTGCATCACACCACGCAGTGGGACTCATGAGCAAATGTGGGCCACCTACCCAGATCAGGAGCTGTGTCAGGACCACGTTCCCCTTGCGGCAGGCCAGGTGCAGCGCAGTGCGGCCGTCCCCCTCCCCACAGGTCTCGTTCACCTCATCCCGGGAGCCGTGTGCCAGCAGCAGGATGACCGTCCGCAGGTCCTCGTCAGCTGTGGCCCGCAGCAGGTGTTGGCCCAGGGACAGCTCCGTGCACGGCAGCGGGGCCAAGAAAAGCTTCTGCTCATACTTGGCCCGGATCCACCGCTCCTTCTCTTCCCTGCAAGAGCCACCAGACAGGTGCAGTCACAATTGGTGCCAGGACCCAGTCCACAGCCCCTGGTGGCGTGGCCAGGAGGCACTGAGAGGAAGGCGGACAACTAGATACCAGTGTCCTCTGGCACATGGGAGCCCTGTGTCCAGGGATGAGGCTAATCCACGCTCGCCCCAGCAGCATCAGCACACCTGGGAACTGACCAGAAAAGCAGATTCTTCGGTTCCCCCAAACCCCCATTCCATAACTGGAACCACTGCAAAAGTTCCTGGCACATCCAGGGAAGGAGAAACACTGTAAGGCTTGCAGCCCCGGCGCTCTGGGTTTCTCTGACTTTTGGCACAGAAGCTGCAGCCTTGGGTCAGTGGCTCTGCAGTACAGGCCAAGAGCTCAGTTTTACCATAAATGAGAAAGAACGAGAGGCAGGATTAAAGAACAGTGGGTTAGAGTCTGGGGGTAGGATACTCGGAGGGCTCCCCCAACCTGGGGGTGACGTGGGCTCTTAGCTTTTAACTCAGGTCCTGGGGACTGGGGAGGAGGCTATGATCGGGGTCTCCATACACTTTGAGCTGAAGCAAACATGGCCATAGACCCACCCTGGGAAGGGCAGAGACTCCTTGGGGAGGTTTAGAAAAGAGACACAAGCTCAGCTCAGCTGCGGCGTGCACTTCTGTGCACTTCTGTCATCTCTCGGGACACCTGGGAAAGCCTTAAGTGCAGGTGGCAGAATGTCACAAATCCCTCCAATGGCAAAGAACAGCCAGGTTTTCTGAGGGAAATTGTTCAGGGTATAGGAAATACGGCAGGAGCTCCCCACCCTGCTGCCCAGGCCAGAGCTGAACAGGGACACAGGGGAGAGGATGGGGGCTGGGGAGGGGTGTCTGAGAGCAGAGATGGTGGCAGCTGGCACCTCCCCCTCCCCCGGGGTCTCAAGAGGATGGGGACCCTGAACATCTGGAGGGAGGGCTGAGAAGAAAGGGGACAGGATGGATGAGCAACTCAGAGAAAGAGAGGCCCACAGCAAAGCATGTTTATGTTGACCCAGAGCAAGGACCCCAGGCAAGGTGCCCCCAGCTCTGCGGCTGCTAATGATGGCTTCTGGCTTTGGTTTCCCAAAAAAGGCTGTAAGGTACATGAACAACTCAGGATGCCCAGCACCCTGCAGCACTGCCAGAAAAGAAACAGGGTGGGGGAGGGGGAGGGTGAGAAACTTAAAAAGAACAACGTGAGATCTTACAAGTAGCTCTTGAAACTTTACAAGCATCCCCGGCCAGGGTGTGTTCCCTCAGGCCTGGCAGATGCTTTTTGATGAGGAGGAGGGGAAAAGAGAAAAACTCTCCCTGTAAGAAGGGATTGTGATTACTCACAGAGACTGAAATAATGCGCTGATTCACAATTGCCCTTCTCCTAAAATTCAGAAGTTTCTCCAGGGGAATAATCAGGGCACATAGCTACAAGCCACATGCAGAAACCACTCAGGGCTTCCACGAAAGTCTAGAAAGAAAACTCATTACCCGTGACATTTCTGCTTCGGAAGCACGGAGAAGTGTTGTGTGCACCTTCACCAGTGTTTACACTGCCCCTAGTGATCTAGTGTCGGGTTAACCTTAATCTGCTTTTAAATACTTAAGCAAACAAATTCTTCCAGGAGTAAATCTGGATTAGTTTTGCTTCACTTCCTGGTACATGTGAGTGACCCTGGAGTCACCCCCAACTCTTTTCACTGGGAGATTTCCAGGACAAACACTAGGCTACAGCTGAGAATTAACACCGCTGCCCCCCACAAATGCAGCCCTGACACCCCACTTGGGCAAAAACACAAGCGCCAAAGTGCCGCAATGTCCAGGAAATGCCAGTCAAGGAGAAAGCCCCAAAAGGAGGGGGAAAGTGGCTTTGATGTTATTTTAAACATCTTATCTAAAATCTATTAGATATTTGTTAAGGCATTTCATAAATCCCAACAGGCGTGACACAGGGATTAAATGAACAGGGACGGCAGTGAAGGGCATGTCCAGATTTTCAAGTTCCAATTTGGTAACTCTCATTTTTGGGTAGACATTAAAATCACAACTGTTTTACTCTGCTCTGACCGATTTTAACAGTCACTGCCGAATCATCCAGGGATAAACTGGAGAGCTCACGAAGTACCTACAGTGCTAACTCTGACTTTTCCAACTTTCTTTTTACTATTCAAATACTCCAGCCACAGAATGAGTACAAGCTCACATTCATACCCTTTGCTGGCACCAGCCTGTCTTCCTAGGGAACCGTGTCCTGATCCAGTCACCCCAGGGGCAACGGACTGAAAATGACACATATCTGAATGAGCAGTTCTTTGCTTTTGGAAATCAACGTTGTTTATGTACATAACAGAAGTAGGTCCAGGTTTGGGGGAGCCAAAAACGTATAGTGCAGCAGAAACTCCATAGCTGGACCACGTCCTTAAGTTGACCTGATTTTCATAGACTGGACATGCACCACGTGCAGCAGGCCTAGACCAGTGATTCTCAACCTTCCTAATGCCGCGGCCCTTTAATACAGTTCCTGTGGGTCGCTTCAGGCACCGCTGGCTTAGACCCTATGTTGACCATCTGTGTGTGTGGTTCTACTGTGTACTTTGGGAGCCTTCTTTAAGGAGAAAATTCAAATTTTATGTACATGAAATTAGAAAGCAGACTTGGGACAGGGTGGGACAATGGAAGGGGCCCCAGGCTTGGCCTTCTTTAGCTTTTGGCCCATGGTAAGAGCTGAGGTGGATTATTCATAGCTCTGTATCTGACTGTAGCAACTCACAGAACTCGGGCTTGACACTAATACCTGCTACCTGGGAATTCTGCAGAGAAAGGAAACAAGTGCCAAGTCTCTAGGGAGACTTTGGGGGGGGGGGGCGTCCCTGGTGCCATATCCATGTGACCCCTTAGGGCTCCCCCAAAGACACACCTAGATCTGTGGCTGTGGCTTTTATCGTCTGACAGAACCAGAGCTTGTCACCCCAGCCTCAGTGGCAGAGGCTTTCGGCACTGCCTTCTGGGTCCTTGGGACTGTAATATTTCAGTGTATTTCAGACATTAGGAGGTGGCAAGGAACCTATAGGCGGCCGTTCGACTTCAGGTCTGTGTCAGAAGTGACCCTTTTTTAGCAGCTGAAATCCAACTCATGAAAACAGGACTCAGGCAAGGGCACTGGTGTTTTGGGGGTGCTAATTCAGGAACCCCATCCGTGCTTAACACTGATCATGACCTAGAGCGACCTCCTGAGGTCGCTGCCCACCCCGACAAATGGGGGTGGGCAGCAGCTCTATGAACTTTCTGCAGGGGCCAGAGGGAGGAAAAGTAGCTGTCTCCTCAGATGCTGGGTTGAAGGCCGCAGGGTTCAGTGTTAGGGTCTCGCTGTGTCACCCAGGTGGTGGTGCAATCACAGCTCATGGGCAGCTTTGGGCTGTTCAGTGAGCCTCCCACCTCAGTCTCCCAAGTTGCTGGGGCTACAGGTGTGTGCTACCATGCCCAGCCCACTTTCACTGTTCTATAAATTCTTGGGCTCCTCCTCTCCTCATCTGTAAAATGGGTACAGCGACATCTACAGCAGACAGGGCTATTTTGGGATCTGAGATCGTGCATCTGGACGCTGTGCTGGTCACACAGCAGTTCCTCAGCAGGTGGTAGCTGTTGGTGTTATGACCACACACAATAATGTCTCTAATCATTCAACATCACTGTCAGACACCTAGGAGCCTACCTGTGTGTGGCGGTGATGGAAGTGCTGATGACGTAGGGCTGGATGCCAAAGGCTTCTAAATCACAACCGTCTGTAGACATGACCCTGTCAGGTCATGGTGGGGTGGGTCATTCTTGGCCAAGGGCCTTGACAAGCCCACTGGCTTCTTGTGAGCCTGCCATGGGTGCACAGGCCACCGAGACACCATGGTAAATGGGTCTTTAGGGAGGTTAGTGAAGTTTAGTGAGTCCATAAAAGAGGCCCCTATTCAATGGAGCAGGTGTCCACATAGAGAAAGGGACACCAGATCTCTCTGGGAGCACACAGAGGACGGGCTGTGGGAGGACACAGGGAGAAGCTCCCTCCGCCAGGGCAGGAGGCCTCACCAGAAACCAACCCTGCTGGCACCTTCACCTTGGACTTGCAGCCTCCAGAACTGTGAGAAATAGACCGCCCTCACCAAAGCCCTCCGCAGGTGACACTTGGCCCAAGCTGGCTCACACACAGGACAGCCACATCCCCATCACTTCCCTCCAGCTTTGCCCTGACAGGGAGCAGTGGAGGAAGGACTCTGACAATGGCTTATTTTTTAGAAGAATATGCTGTCTAAACTCATCTACCCCAAGAAACCGTGACACCGAAGCACACATACTCAGATTGTTACTGTGATGTCCTGATGCTCCTTCTGGAACCCCTGGCTCCTCTTGGCCGGGGCGTTCATTTTCCCCAAGGAAGGCCAGTTCAAGAGCAGCGGAGCTGGCAGTAGATCACTGCGCCTCATTCCAATCCCCTAGAGGACCACTGCTCATAGCCTCTGTTAGCTAATGAGCTAAAAAATGAATTATTGGCGCAGCCTGCCGTCAGCAGAGAGGAGGGGCCCAGCTCCTCATCAGATTTGGTGCTGACACACACCTTTAAATAAATCAGCCTCATGAGAGTGAAGGGAAACCAGGAGCGGGCAGCTAATCAGGAGGAATTGGGGCTGATCCCCCAAATAGAAAGATCCAGCCCAAGTTGCTGTAGTAATACTTTTTCTCTTCCTGCCTACAATGAAACCCCTTTTATAGGATGCCCCCCGCCTCCGTCTGTGCCATGACAGGAGGCCACCTGTGCGCAGGTGCTGGGCCGGGACTGAGCAGGAGGCTTAGATCTGAGGGCAGGTGGGGCCCAGGGCACAGGAGCTGGGGTCACTCTGGGTTTTCTGGGGTCTGCCAGGCTCAGAGACGGACACTCAGGCATTGCAGCCTGATGAACTGTGCCATACACACCTGCCCTTAAGGCCTGGTGCCTTGGCCCAGCTGGGCTCCATGTTCCCCTGGACACGCCCCATCTGACACCTGCAGATTCAGTGACAACTTGACAACTGTGGGCATCTGGAGGTACCACAGGACCAGCTAACAAGGTACAATTGCCACATGCACAAGTGCTTAGTGTAATGACAGTGAACGACTTTACCGACCATTCCTGATAATGCCGGACCCTCGGAGGGCCCCCCCCCAACACGTCTACTTTTGAATAAACCACACAGCAGATGCGGAACAAGATGCACGTGTCACAGCAGAGTGGTGTCCAGTTTTGCGAAATCATGGCAAAAAGGAAGGCTGCAAGGAAAGAGAGATGGGCCAACTGTACCCCAGGTTTCAAGAGGAGAGAAAAGAGCCTGGTGCTGACGGACCCAGCTTCTCCTTTGAAATGGAGCAAGAAGGGAAGGATATTCAGTAAACCTGGCATCGTCCAGACTGGGCTGTGGAATGGAGGAAGAAGAGGCTCCCAGTACCGCCCAATCTTAAAGGTGGGCCTGGGGACACGATGTGGCCGCCAGCAGGCTGCACTGAAGCTCCCTTCTCTGGGAAGGGACAAACACCACACGGTCCCTTTAACCCGCATGTGACCAGACTGGGGGGAGGGAGGGATGGAAATCAGCATTTATGTTTGCAACAGGTGTGTAGGGTTGGGAGAGAGCTTTATTCCAAGCCCTACGGCAAGGACCCAGGCAGGGGTCACCCAGCATGTGCACGCTGCACTGAGCTCTGTCCTGGGGTGACAGCGGGGCCTGTGGAAGACCACGGCGGGAGCCCTCAGCACAGCACCAGGAGATGCACCAGGGTGAGACTAGCCGTGAGACAACACTGCCTATGACGATGGGACACCCACCGCTGTCCTTGAGTGACCGAAGGGATGTCACGAGAAGAGCTGTGTGTTCCCAGCGTTTCACCTGCCCGAAACTGGTGGGCCCTTCCTCCTCCCACTGAGTGGTGTTCCTGCAGTGGGGTGTCTTCCCTACATGAATTCGCTAAGACACTGCTCTTAAGAAGTTGCTCTTTTAGGCTCGGCGCCTGTGGCTCAACGGGCTAAGGCGCCAGCCACGTACACCTGAGCTGGCGGGTTCGAATCCAGCCCAGGCCACCAAACAACAATGATGGCTGCAACCAAAAAATGGCCAGGCATGTGGCGGGCGCCTATAGTCCCAGCTACTTGGGAGGTGGAGGCAAGAGACTCGCTTAAGCCCAGGAATTGGAGGTTGCTGTGAGCTGTGATGCCATGGCACTCTATCCAGGGTGACAGCTTGAGGCTCTGTCACAAAAAAAAAAAAAAAAAAAAAGAAGTTGCTCTTTTATTACTGCTAAGGTCTGAGGATTGTGCCTCCCCCAGGTGATGGTATTAAGAGGTGGGGCCTTTGGGAGGTGACTGGGTACTCTGAGAACAGGGGTCTAGGGGAGCTTGTTAGCCCTTCCCACCACGGGAGGACACAGCCACGGGGGCCAAGCCCTCACCAGAACCTGAACCTGCTGGTGCCTTGACCCTGGACTTCTTGGTCCCCAGACCTGTGGGTATCACATTTCTGTGGCTTAGAGCTCACCCTGTCAGAGGCATTTTGTCACAGCAGCACCGAAGGGCAGAGACTGTCTAACCCTGGATGCTCCGTGACTTTTTTCATCCAAAATTACAGCTCTGTGTGAGCCAGGCTGGGACAGGGTGGGGGGAGGGGTGGTTAGGTGACCGAGCTATCCATGGACATTGTTTATATAAAAGTAAAAGGTTACTTTTAAAGTAGCCAGACCCTATTAGCCAGACCAGGAAAAAAATTAAAAACAGTCAAAGCTGACGCCTACTGAGTACTTACCATGAGCCTGTATTGGGCTGTGCCAGCTGGACGAGGCTCTGGTCTAACCCTGACAGCACCCACGAGGCAGGTCCTCCCGGTGGGATGAAGGTGAGTCACGAGGACGTGAAGCACACTGCCAGTCCCCGGCCCCGACTGTGACAGCTGAGGGATGGCCATCCTGGCACTGTCTGACTTCTTCCTCAGGGCTCCACTTCCCAAATTAGGCAACTCATTCCCGTATGCACAGCCACCTGGACTGTGGGACCCAGTGCACACACAGCCCTTTTCTGCCTGTGCCCTCCTCGTGGCCCTCTCAACACTTGGTTCTTTTCTCTGGCGAAGGGTTAGGTGTGATTCGCTTCAGAGGGGGCATTTAGAGGCATGCCACCCAATGGAGCAGACATGAACTTAATCTTTGATTAAGTCTGAATTAAGGTGCATCTTACAAGGGTACAAGTGAAAATTACTACGTGTAGAATATAAATGTCTTCATATAGTGATTAAAAGGTCATGAAGGCTATGTGAAATAGTTCAATGAAAATATTTCAGATTGTATATGAAGTCAGCACATTGTGCCCCATGATTGCACCAAT
>CAUYRH010134270.1:0-103263 GCA_963574655.1 Perodicticus potto
AAAGATAGTGAAATAAAAAATTATTTATCAATGGCACCTCCAAGAAAAGGATATTCAAAAAAAAAAAAAAAAACCTCAGAGATATAGTTCTTGTGTATATATAGAAATAAAGGTCTCAGATGGCATCCACTTAAGTGGAGTTAATTTGTACTGCAATATACTTCGTGGACAACAGATGGCGCTGTGAGTGGTTCTCAGAGTGGTCCCCACTCTGACTGATCAGTCGCCATTATTGTAGTTTTGTAGTTTTTTCCCCTGGTTTATGTTGGAAAAGGTGCTTTATTTTGGGTGCTCGGGTCCAAAGGACACTCCCATCCAACCTCTAACTTAGGTGCACTAGCCCTCTCATCACAAAACTCTCTGCTCTGCCCTCCCGCTCTCTTGCAATCCAGGAATTGGAATCAGCTGAAAGAGGAGAGCTCGGTGCGCGATCTTTGCTGGTCGCCCTGGCTGGTCGTGTGCATGCGCGCGCGCACGATCTTTGCTGGTGGCCGCCACTGCCGCGCGCGTGCGCGATCTTTGCCGGTCCTCCCCATTTCTAGTCTTAAGTATTATTCACAAATTTGCGTTTTAGCAGAAATGACTTATGTACGCATGTGAGATTTAAACTTCAGGAACACATGCATATTTTATTATTCTCTTTACGTTCTTAATTTGATTTTTTAAAGGAATATAAATAGTGGATACACCCATGACTTCTTTTTTTTTTTTTGAGAGAGAGCCTCAAGCTGTCACCCTGGACAGAGTGCTGTGGCATCACAGCTCACAGCAACCTCCAATTCCTGGGCTCAAGCGAGTCTCCTGCCTCCGCCTCCCAAGTAGCTGGGACTACAGGCACCCACCACCACGCCCGGCCATTTTTTTTTTTGGTTGCAGCCGTCATTGTTGTTTTGGTGGGTCTGGGCTGGATTCGAACCCGCCAGCTCAGGTGTACGTGGCTGGTGCCTTAGCCCGTTGAGCCACAGGCGCTGAGCCCACCCATGACTTCTTAATGTGTAAAAGATTCCTTCCCTCAAAGAATTAAGAGACTTAATAGTTCCATTGCTCACAGCGTTAATATTCTAGTATCAACAAATAATGAATGCTGAAAATACGATATTAAAAGCTCTCAACCTTTATGCACTGATGCCCCCAAATGAATGTCTTTTTAAATAATGTTCACTTCCAAAAGACACCAGATGCCTAAAAATTTCTTCAGTGGCCTGCCTATTATGTATTATGTAGTATGGTGATAGTCTAAACTTTCTGCTCCTTTGATCAGCTAACTGGTTTGTCTAGCCACATTTCTTTCTGTCTTGCGCCTGTACTATGGAGAAGAGTATGAAGCAGAAAATGGAATGTGTTGTATGTAAGTTTCTATTTTCACTTTTAAAAATAGAAACATTTATTGTGTGCTTACTCTGTAGGAGACACTATGACACACGCTGGAGGCTCCAATTTGTTGCAGTCTCTGATCTTGATGGTATTTCCTCATTTATTCATTAAGCAAGTAGATTTTGAGGGCCTTGTATGTAGCAGTATTAAAAAAATAAGCAACTGAGGTGACATTCCTGGTTTTGGAGCTAGTAAAATATTATGGGTGTTAAGTTAAAAATATATACGCATACTGTAACTGTGTGCACATAAATTAGATAATAACTAATAAGGGAAAAATAAGAAACTAGTAGAGGGTACTGGGGATGGGGTCGGGAGGTAGTGATAATTTGAAAATTATCAGATAAGCTGGTCAGGGAAGTCAGGGGGATGGTCTTATTGAGATGGCATTTGAGTAAAGACTTGGAGGAAGTAGATGAAAACCTTCTTGCCTAGTGGAAGAGGCAGGCGTACAGGTGATCCAGTTGTCCTGGGGTGAGATACCAGACAGATGTAGGTACAGGGATCCCAGAATACATTCACTCTTAACCATGTTCCAAGGATCCAAGAAGACTCTTTAGAAGAAAAGACCACTGAGCAGGATGGCAAAAGGAAAAGCAAGAGCACAGAGGCAAGGATGCGACTAGGGAAAGCGGCTGGTGTGTTCCTGTTGAGTGGTGCTGTGGGGGGAGATGAATTTGGGAGGGGCATGGGGTCAGTTTGTGTGGCACCTGGTACCCATGCTCAGGGGCCTTTGATTTGATTCTGTGCTTTTATGCTGGGTGTTGGTGGAGTCAGATCTCCATTTCCAGTAGATCATTCAGTGGCACAGGAGGAGGCTGATTTAAGGGGACCGTGCAAAATAGGAGAGACCCATTTGGAGACTGTTCTTACGGTTCTGGTTCTGGTGACAGATGGTAACCTTATTTAGAAAGAGGTGTGCATGGGGATGGGGCATATGGGCCAGAATAGGTTTACGGTGTAAACTCAGCAGAACCTGGTAGCTGCATATGTGGGGTGATGGTGAGAGGAGTCACATAACTTTTTAACCTACAGTAAGAAATACATTTATATCACACCCTGGTATGGGTGCTTACCCACACGGGCTGAACTGATGATACAATATGTTGCTGAAACAAAGTTTCATGAAACAATATTTTACCTTACTGTGTGTAGCACACTCCGATGTGCTCTTCAAAATAAAGGCGTTGACTTGCTAAATTGATTCTGCTGATGGATCATGCCCCACAGTGTGGAAAAACACCTGAACAGGCTTCTTTAAGTTATCCCCCAATGGATAGGATGCTTCCTCCTTGACATGCTTTGTGGTCCTATGTCTCCAGACAGCTGTCACTGGGGAAGGGGGCAGTCAAAAGCATTGTTTCCCTGTTGAGTGCACTATGGAAACATTCCTTTGAGAAAATACTATGCTGACCATTTGGTGAGCCATCTGATACCAATACAGTGAGACAGTAAAAGAGGTGCACATGAGAATGTATCATGGCATCTCTGCCGAGAGGGTGGTTTGTTGCATTAGAAATGTTAATGTGGGTTTTTTTTTTAATTTTTTTTTATTGAAATTCATAGCTGTGTACATTAATGCAATCATGGGGTACAATGTGCTGGTTTTATACAATTTGAAATATTTTCATCAAACCGGTTAACATAGTAATGTGGGTTTCTTTGAGGGACGGAAGGGGAATGTGATCTTTTTCCCTGTGCTGCTACAATACCTGTGTTCGTTAGAATATAGAATGGTGGATTTGGGGGTATTGTAAGGGCCTTAGGGATCTCGAGTCCACAGTTCACTTCAAAACTAGTGACTACTTGGTCTTGCCTAAGGTCATGAGCCACTGTTAAATTTTTGTTACACACTTGGCTCTCTCTCCTGTAGTGGGGAAGCCATCTGCAGCCCTGGTGTTTGCTTGTGGGACTCTGCGTTGGGCGCCACGTTGGAAACCATTGTTGGCGATCAAGAGACTCAGGTTTTTCAGCTCTGAAATGAGGGATTATGCCATGTGGCTGGTTTGGCTGTTTCATAAGGATTAAATGAGACAACATGTAGAAAGTAGAGTGAGTGTAGGAAACATTTAAAATAAGTGGCTACTGTTATTTTCTTGTAACTAAAATATTATGGACATTGGCCTCCTTTGCTCATTTAAATTCATACAGGGAGAAATGTGGAACCTTTCTCGGTTTCACATATAGAATGAGCTAAAATTAAAGTTCTTCTGTTGGTGTGTGCTGAAATTTTTTTAACAGTATAGAAATTTCCATGAAAAATAAAGATGCATTTGAATTCAGGGAGAAAGACATTAAAATACATCCTAGTTGAGATGGTTCTGTAGGTGGATCCTTAAAGACCTCAGTTCTTTGAAGAAACACACCCTGAATTGCTCAAGGTGAACAAAACTGTTAAACAATACAGGCTTTTTGCCCCAAATGATACTATATATATATAAAATCTTGCATATTTTATCTGTTCTATAATTTTTTGCATGGTAGGTTTCCACTGCATTTCAAATGACTAAGCTTAAATTTTTGAACATGAGATCTTTTTGAATGATGGGAATGCTATGGCTATAAAAGATTGATTCCTTCAGAAAAGTGAAAGTTAGAGTTTAGTTCCAGGAAGTCATCAGTATACAAGTCTGTGGAAATAGGTAACAAATAAATAACACATCCATTAACAGAATTTTATTAGGACCAATTTTCACATTCCCTTTAAGAAAAATGTGGAAAACAAGATGAAGGAACATCTTTTTCTTTTGGAAGGGTATGGCAAAGCACTCCTTAAAGTCCTGATGACTTTTTTTACACCTGTTGGTGGTAAGAATAACTTTCTAAAGAAATAACACCCAAAATAACACCCACAGTCCTTCCTATCAGGGTCTAGTGGAGGGATGTGAGGGTCGCAAGAAGGAAGAGGGGGTTGTTGAATGCTCTTTGGTTTCTGGGTTCCTTGGGTACCATCAGCTTTTTAATAGTTTTTGCTCTGTTTGTAAACACAATATTTTATTTTCAGGGGTGGTAACTGAAGCAAAACCACATAATATCTAACTCTTAAATTTGCTATTTGGAAGAGGGAAAGTAGCAGAGCAGCACTTAATTAACCCACTTAAAAAGAAAGATAAGATAAGGGTATGTTTTATTTCAGTGAGTGCAATGATTATGCTATTAGGGATATTTAGAAATGGATTTTGTGCTGCGATCTGAGTAAGCGTAGCATGGTTTCAATGCTAAGCTTTGAAGGGGAGGTGTCTGTCAAATGATATATATAGTATGTTAGAAATCCAGTGTTCTGGGGCTAGTGTTCCTGTGGACATTTACATTACAAATGAAGTATTTGAAGGGCTTTGTTAAAGAAATGATGGTGTTAATTGTCTGTAGTCCTTGAAATTCTTTATGTTTAGACAGTTTGGTCCTTGCTTTGCTTCTGTTACATTGTGTGCCAAGCCTTAGGTCCACCTACAGCATTTTTTTTCCGTAATGAAATGTGTATTAACTATGCAGCCCTTCATAGAGCTGTGTTTTAATCATTCTCTATTGATTTATACATCATTTCAGTGCTGCATGTTGAGGGCTTCTCATTCTAAATCTGCTTTACTGGGATTCTCATTCTGTCTACCTGACTTGCATAATGTTCTGGACCCTCCTAATTTTTTACCCCTTTGGGAAGGTGTCATGATTAGGAAGTCACAAAAGGTCATGCATATTGTTGCCTTCTCTCAGCTTTCTGAGGATCGCAGAAGATATAATGGGCTTAGCGAAATATTGTCATTGTTTATCACTGATAATGGGTATCAGAACTTATTTAAAATTAATAAATGCTGAGCTTCGCGCTTTGGCATGAGCCTGAATGATTTATTGCAAGCTGTGAATGCCAAGAGAGTGCTTTGCGTTTACCAAAGGGGAGTGGGTTAAAGACAAGAGGACCAGTGGGCACCTGAATTTCATGCAAAGGGCACCTTCTAGGCAGAGCCGTGAGTAGCCTCCTGTAGGGTGGTTGCTCTTTGAACTTAGGGTTGTTGCAACAAGCTGGTCAATACAGATGGGAATATTTAATTTTTTTCTTTTGTATTAATGTTAATTTGAGTAAGAGGAAGTGTAGATCTGGCTGATGTAGATGAAGGTGCCTACATAGTCTTGAATAAAAACTTAAAATCTCATTTGGATTGAAAGACTAGAGCTAGATTTTACACGTGAAGAAAACTCTGCTCGCTTCATTATTATTCCTGGTCAAATCCCCAAATCTCCTCCCTGAAGAGATATATTCTTCCCAGCAAATTAAAACATCCCCCTTTTTTTTAAGGCCAAATGATGATGGTGTCAACTATTGATGAAGATGAATAGGTAATTCTTTTCTCAATTTATACATTCCTTCCCCCCCTGCTGGTCAGAATGGGGGTTTGCTCATTTAAACCAAGATCCAATATTTCATTTACTCTCCTCTCCATAGGTTGCGCGCACTGTGTAAATCTCCTGGTTAGGTAATAGAGGAAAATGTTTGAAAATGTGATAGCTCATTATAGGGGCATTTGACATAAGCATATTTGCTGATGGCAGAGTGCCGATCAGTGGTAATTTAAGGGATTCTGAACAATAGTTAGAACATTTTCCTTAAATTAATCATTTATGATCTGGATAGACTAAATTACAAATATTTTTCAAAGTCTCAAAGTAAAATGTAAATTTTGGAAGCTGATTGTGTGAATGTGTACATACCTTGTGCTTACCTACTGTGTTTTTTTCTCTACTTAATTATTATGAAAGAAGACATGTGTTGTCAATGTGCCATTTTCCTTTGTGGACCTACATATATGCCTCCCCAAAGTGGGGGGAAAATATACATATATAGATATGTATGTATGTATATATATATATATTTTTTCTTTTCTTTTTTTAATTCAGAAACTGGAACTAGGATGGGATAGTTGACTTATTCTAGATGTTGACAACAGAAATAAGTATCAAATCCTAATCTTAATAGATATTGGAACTTTAATCAGGTGTATTTGTAACAGTTTGTACTAGTTATACATACTGCTTAATATAAGTATTAGCCCACCTCTGAAAATTATTGAAATTTTTGTTTATGGAAAAACATCATGCGTGAGCCATGGGTGCATAATTGCTTAGAGCATTTGGGAGCTCCCTAGGAGATGCACAATTGCATAATAACACTCGAGTCTTCATGACATGCTCTATGATTAAGTAGTGCTGGGTGAAGCTGAGCAATATCCAAAGATTAGAACAGCTGTTATCTGCAGAGACACTGGGGTATATCTGTCAGACGTTTGCATATAGAACAAGGTGTTTCAGTTAATGTGTCATGATAGATTAATTACATCACCTTTCTGGGGAGTTTGCTTGATTCCAGGTTCAAGAGCATCCAGTGAGATGGCAACCTATCCATTTTTCTTTCTTTAACAGCTTTCGCTTATGTTATGGCTTGGTTAGCTTCTATCTGCTCATTTCTAAAACATACATGTAAGAGAGAAAAAATGTCCATCATTCCACTCGGCGCCCCTATGGTGTTCACTCTTGCTCTTTAAAGCCACTTTGCCTCGTGTCTCCTTTGACTTAGTAAGAAAAATCAGCCTTTTCCTCTGGCTTATAGTCCTTTCGCTTATCCCCCTCCTTAAATATTGGCGGCCTCTCCTTTGTCTTCACCCTCGTTTCTCAGACTGTACTTTTTCCCACCTGGTGAGAACCCCATTAGGGTCTGTGACCTTCTGTCCCCCACCTTCCATCCAGGTGGGCACAGAGACTTTTCTCACCTGCGCTCCTCTCTTTTGTGGACGCCCTCTATTCCTCTGCAGCCTTCCTCGCTGGCCTCCTTTCCTGGCTCCTCTCCACTGTCCACTTCACCTCCTAGACTACTGCGTGTGTGTCTTTCTAAAGCATGTGCCTAATTTGTGCTATTTCTTGGTTTTAAAATGCCTGGTTTCCTATTGTCCTTAAGATACCACCTGTCCTTGTCCACACTGCTTACAAGACCCTGCACAGAATAGCCCTGGCCTCCTTTACCAGCACTGTCGCCTGCTCACTATTCTTCTCCTCCCTCACTTCCCTAAACCCATCGTGTTCATTGTTCCTTTTACACACCACACGCTTTCAGGCATCCCCCCTTGGCCTGTGCTGTTGCCTCTGATGGAAAAGCTAAGCTTTTCTTCTTCTTTTTTTTCCCAGTAGATTTGGGAGTACAAGTGTTTTTTGTTACTTGGATGAATTAGAACTCAGGGCTTTTGTTATACCATCACCAGGATAGTATGCATTTTATCAGATACATAGATTTTTATCCTTCACTTTCTTCCCTGCCCACTTCTTAGTAAAGTTTTTGCTGCTTCTTCCCAGAAGCGTTTGTTGGTCCAGGTGGAACCACTTGCTTGTCTGGAGCACTTTGTATACACCTCTGTCCTAGCACTGATCACTTCGTGCTGTGCTGTAGTTACTTAGGACCCTGGCTTTTGACTGTGGTTTCTTAAGGGTGGGGAGAATATGGAATTTGTACATCTGGTGCCTGGTACATGATACGTAGTCAATATTTGATTCACTGAATAGAAAGAAAACTGAACGGATGCATACTCCATCTGCAGACAGCTCAGCATCAGGCCGTGTGGCGGCGTGGGGACAGATCGCCCCTTTCTATTTAGGTGGTCAGCCATGGTCTGTTTTAGCTCATTAGGAGAAGCAGATCACTGGGGAGCAGCCTACTTGTTGTGGGTCAGTCAGCTCCATCTCTTGTCCATCTTGTCTTTAGTTTTCCTCCTTCAGTATTACATCATTTCATTTGTGAAGCTTCACTTATTCCTGGAGATGTGAGAATCGTTTTTTCTGTTTCCACTGGAAAGTGATGCTGTTCCCCATTGTCTTTCCTCACCACCATAACCGAGGTTTTCTCTTCATTACGTTTGTGTTTTTATGCTTTCGAGTGCCGTGGCTGACCTTCCAGCTCAAGTCTACTTCCCAGGCCACTTCTTCCAGAGCTGCTGGGCAGATACACCCCAACCTTCATTTTCTACCGAAAAATGGTTCCCTCTTGCTGGGCAAATGTAGAAATTTACATATAAGACTTTTCATGTAATACCTCCATCCAACTGTTTCCCTTTGTTTCTTTCTGTCTTTTATTCATGCACTACCACAGTTTTCAAATCGTATTATTGCAAATATGGTTTCCTTTATAGACCATTTATCAATTTGTACAACAGTTTGTTCTTACTCCGTAAAGCCATTTCGTGGGCACTTGAGTTGTTTTCATACTGTTGGTTTACAACCCATGAATTGGTCATAAAATTAGTTTAACAGGTCATGACTTGTATTTTTTTAAAAAAATTAAATTATAATAGAAGATATCAGAATTTATATTGTTGTAAGCCTGAATTATTGCTTTGTAAAATGTTTTCTTCAGTGGTAGATGGCTATTGGGCAACAAAATGTCTTTCTTTGGTTTGTGGTAAATAGTTTGGAAAGCTACTATTAATATGTAGTAATAGAAAAACGGTTACCTTTGGTATTCAAATAAAGTTTACTTCCTTTGTGAGTCCTTTTATGACAAGATAACAGGCTGATACATAACCCTGTCATCAAGCATTGCTATCACATTTTTTGTACCAAATTAAAAAATATATATATTATTTTTCTCATTCTGCAATATGTCACCTTTGCATGTTTTATGAGAAGTTGTTACTGTTATATTTAGCCACATGTTTTGTAATTCTCCCATGTTCTTCTGTGAGTCTTAAAACTCCTCAACTGGATTAAAAACTTTTTTGGGCTTTTAGAGAATTTGGAGCACCAAGTTGAATTGTAGACTTTAGAGAAGGGGGAAATACACTCAAACGGTGTATCCAGTTCCTTTATTTTTTCAGATGAACAATTGAGGCTGTCCAGAAAGATACTATTTTTTTTCTTTTTTTCTTTTTTCTTTTTGGGACAGAGTCTCACTATGTCATCCTTGGTAGAGTGCCATGGCGTCACAGGTCACAGCAACCTCAAACTCTTGGGCTTGAGCAATTCTCTTGCCTCAGCCTCCCAAGTGGCTGGGACTACAGGCGCCTGCCACAACACTTGGCTATTTTTGTTGTTGTTGTTGTTGGAATTGTTGTTGTTTAATTGGCCTGGGCTGGTTCGAACCCACCTGCCTCAGTATATGTGGCTGGTGTCCAAACCACTGATCTATGGGCGCTGAGCCCAGAAATGTCCTATTTTTAAGTAGACCTAAATGAGTCAAAGAATTAGGAGGCAAGTAATGAAAAGAGTTTCTAGAAAAGATAATACTTTAATGAAAATCAAAATTATATCTCAAAGAAGTAATGTTACTTGTTTTCTTCAGACACTTGTGAATAAATAAAGTGACTTTGAAATGTGGCTATGGAAATGTGGGCTAAAAATATAAATAAAGTTATATTTCTTTTTTCCCTTCCTTCCTCTTTCCCTAGTGAATTCCTCTTTTTTTTTTTTTTTTTGCAGATTTTGGCTGGGGCTGGGTTTGAACCCGCCACCTCTGGCATATGGGGCCAGTGCCCTACTCACTGAGCCACAGGCACAGCCCTCCCTAATGAATTCCTGAAGGCTAAAACCTTCCTTATTATTTATGTTGTTTTATTGACTTATTTTTATTTCAGAATATTGGGGAGTGCATCTATTTAATTCACATATTTTATTTTTGTACAGATTATGTAAGCATGCCCTTCACCCAGATAGTGTGCACTGTCTCCAGTAGGTATGAATGGATCTATTCCCTCCTCTGTCCTCCCCTTAGCTTGATTTACATTGGGATTTACTTCCATACGTGCACTCAAGTGTTCATCAATTAGTTCCAATTTGGTATGTTTGTGTCTGCATTCTTGTAATTTTTCACTTAGAAGAATGGTTTCCAGTTCCCTCCGGGTTGTCCAAAATGATACTAGATCACCATTTTCTTTTTAATTTTTTTTATTTTTACATATACATGTGTTTATTAGGTTTCCACTTTTTGCCTTCACAGAATTAAAAAGGCTTAAAATTTAATAATAATAACAATGTTTAAGATAAGGACTAGAAACAAAAACCTCGTAAAGAATGAACGAAGATAAATACATTCAGAAAAGAAATCAGACTATTACTGCATTGAAATATTAAGCAATATTAATAATAACAATGCAGAGAAAGTAATATTCACATTGTCAAATAAGAGTATGTCTATTATAGAATGTTTTAACTCTGAGGCTCAGTATGTAGTCATCAGTTAACTTCTTACTTTTTTTCCCCAAAGTCTCAAAAAATAGAAAACTGATATTTATAAATAAAAGTAAAAGATAATTTCAAAAAACAGATCATGCCAAATCTTATAGACAATAGAAAAAAAAAATATTTCAAAATCATTCTACTTAATCTGGATACACCTGATATTAAAATCGGAGAAAATGCATTGTTATAAAGGGAAATTATAAACATATTTCTCTTATAAATGAGGATGCAATATCCTAAACAACATATTAAGTTGAATTAAAAATTAATGATTAAATAATGTACTTTGGTCAAAACTGAATCCAATTTATGTGAGAATTAGTCACTATTTTCTTTTCGTTTTTTTGTTTTCTTTCCCTCACCCCCTCCCTCCTTCTCTGTCTGCTCTCTCCTTCCCCTATGCCCTACTCTGTCATTAATTGTCATGAATTGTCCTCATATCAAAGTTGAATACATAGCATTCATGCTTCTCCATTCCTGTGATGTTTCACTAAGAATAATGTGTTCTACCTCCATCCAAGTTAGTACAAGTGCTGCAAAATCTCCATTTCTAAAAAATGGCTGAATAGTATTCCATAGTATATAAATGCCATAGCTTACCAATCCATTCCTGGGTAGAAGGACATTTGGGCTGTTTCCACATTTTAGCAATTGTAAATTGGGCTGTGATAAACAGCCTAGTACAAGGGTGTTTATAATAAAAGTTCTTTTTTTCTTCTGGATAGATGCCTAGTAATGGGATTGCAGGATCAAATGGAAAGTATAGGTTGAGTTCTTTGAGGTTTCTCCATACTTTCTTCCAAAAAGGTTGTATTAGTTTGCAGTCCCACCAGCAGTGTAGAAGTGTTCCTTTCTCTCCACATCCGCAGAAGCATCTGCAGTTTTGAGATTTTGTGACATAGGCCATTCTCGCTGGAGTTAGATGATATCTCAGGGTGGTTTTAATTTGCATTTCTCTAATAATTAGGGATGATGAGCATTTTTTCATGTGTTTACTGGCCATTTGTCTGTTGTCTTTCGAGAAGATTCTATTCATCTCTCTTCCCCATTGATGTATGGGATTGTTGGTTTTTTCCTTGTAGATTAATTCAAGTTCTGTATAAATCCTGGTTATTAAACTTTTGTCAGATTCAAAATGTGCAAATATCCTTTCCCATTGGGTAGGTTATCTATTTACTTTGGTTGTTGTCTCCTTGGCTATACAAAAGCATTTCAGTTTAATTAAGTCCTATTTGTTTATTATTGCTGTTGTTGCTATTGCCATGGCAGTCTTCCTCATAAAGTCTTTCCCCAGGCTGATATCTTCCGGTGTTTTTCCAATTCTTTCTTTTTGTTTTAATGGCCGAGTGGTACTGCATTTATGTATGAACACATTTTATTAATCCATTCGTGTTATTGCTGGGCACTTGAGTTGTTTCCATGTTCTGAGATTCCATGATTTGAGTTGTGATAAATGTTCAAGTGTAAGTGTCCTTTTTATAAAAATGGTCCTTTTTTCTTTGGGTATATACCCAGCAGTGGGATTGCTGGATCAAATGGTAGGTCTACTTTAAGTTCTTTGAGGTATCTTCAAACAATTTTTTATAGTGGTTATACTAGTTTGTAGTCTCCTTTCCACATCCATGCTGGTATCTGTTGTTTGGAGACTTTTTAACACAAGCCATTCTCATTGGAGTTAGGTGATATTTCATGTAGTTTTGATTTGAATTTCCCTATTGAATAGAGATGTTGAGCATTTTTTCATGATTTTGTTGACTATTAGTATATCTTCATTTCAAAAATTTCTGTTCATGTCTTTTTTCCCACTTTTTAATGGAGTGTTTGGTTGTTTCTTGATGATTTGCTTTAGAACTTTCTTTCTGTGGAGGGTGTATGTGGTGTTGGGAACTCAGTGAACGTGACTGGCTGGCTAGGAAGAATAATCCATAGGTCTTCCCCAGGTCTGGTAGCCCTGAACCACTTGCTTCTCAGATTGAGTCCAGTGTGTCATGCACTGTGCTGTGTAACGTGGGCCTTTGATCCATTGTACTCAAAATTCTTAATCCTACCTCCTTGGTATCAATTTATGTTCCTTTATAAATGGAAGAACTTAGCTGCAAGTAACTTACCTCTGAATTTATATACTTTCTATTCAAGACTAAGTAGTTTGTCAGTATTTTCTGTGTTTTTTTCTGTGTAGAATAGTATTGTCCAGTAGAAGCTTCTTCAATGATGGAAATGTTCTGCATTCTGCAGTATTCAATATGGCAGCTATTAGCCACACATGGCTGTGAGCTCCTAAATGAGGGTAGTACAAATGAGGAACTGAATTTTTACTTCAAACTAAATATAAATAGCCACATGTGGTTAGTGGCTACTATATTGGACAGTGTAGTCTTACAAGCCTGAAAACACATCAATTCCTATTTTTTTTTCTCTTCTATTTTCTAGATGTGTCCTGACTCTCCTCACCCTGTGCAGGATCATTCTTTCTCTCTTGCTTCTAGTTATTCCTCCATTCTTTTACTTGACACCTGTTAGCATTCCATGCCTCACCATTAGGAATATCCTCTATACTGTATCCTGGAAAACACTGCAGAAACTACAAGAGAGGATTTTATTTTTTAAATCCCTGGAGCCCAATTCACTTGTCATTCATGTTTTCTTTTTGACAGCTTAAATACAGTTTATGTAGTGAAACTGAGCTTTTTTAAAAAAGGAGAAATTCAAGTGATTTTTTTCTATCATTATTCTAGCCAAAAATTAAACTGTTGAAACTAATGAGAAGTACTCAGCTTTTCTCTTGAAACTACAGAAAATGTTTTATATTCAGAATTAATCATACAAAATAACTATGCTTAGTATAAGGATGAGGTTAAAAATGTAGATCTTACAAATTTAGGCTTCATGCAAAAATTTCATTTTGGTTTAATTACTATTATCTGTTAAAAGTGATGTCAGAAATATTAGTGAATGTTACTTTTATGTAGGTGTTACTTTTACATGAATGTAGGTATTTTGTATTTGATAAGGTTGAAGATGGTGTTTTCAGCTGCTTAGAAGAGAGAATAGGCTAATATCTCTTACATATTATGTAATTAATTTATTAAATAAAATTCTGCATATATTTTTCTCCTAGTAGATGTAGACACACCTATTCATGGATATTGACAATTTGTGGATAACTTAAAATTATTAGCAATTTTATTTTCTCTGTATATGTGTTTATTTTGGGAGAGGAATGAGGTGCACAGATAGAGCTAAGATTCTCAAAGGGTAAGAGTCATTTCTTGGATTGAGGTATTCCAGATTGCATGGGCTATGTTTATTTATTACGCTACTCCCACCCTCAACTCCTAGTATAGTGTTGTAACATAGAGTAAGTGCTGAATAAATGCTTTTGGAATTTATTCTTTCTTTCATATGTGACACATTGTTTATCTTTTTATCTAGGCTAAAGGAACCTATGCTGACCTTTATTTTTCATGCTTCTGATGTTAGGTTTCTATTATTGCTACAATACAGGGTGATATGGAACAATTAATCTTGGAGCAAATAGGTATGGAATTCAGGGGATCTCAAGAAGTTGCTTTTCCTGTTTTTTTCGCTTGTTCTCAGATATTTCTTTTCTGTTGTCTTCAGATATTTCTTTTTGTTGTCAGTGACGCCAGCTCCATCTTGTTTTAACCTTACCCTACCCTTATACTATTGTCCTGTCTCTGCCTGTCCTTATCTAGGATGGGTTAATGACACCATAAACATGGTTTCATAAGTGAAAGCACGGACTGCTTGATGGTCATTTCCTTGTACCACTAACACTCCAACTAGTGAAGAGGCAGAAGATGAAGAACATTCTAGCACCCATGTAGTACAGGGAGTTTTGGTACTTTTGTGTGTGTGTGCCTTGAATTATGTGCTTCTCAGCCTGCTGACACACAGACACTTAGTGTTTTATTTGCTCTGGGCCAGTCACTGAATTACTGTTTAATAAAACAGCAATTGCCTAGAGAATCAAATGCAAGTCTCAGGAGGGGTAGAAGGGTAACAACAACTATCCAGCTGGTGACCACAGCAATGAAATCAGTGTTGAAGAATGTGATTCCTATTGGAGCTGTTCTGCTGAGTTCCTTAAGTCTTTTTTGGGAAAAGGTAGAGTATGAGTAAATACAAGTAAAAGTAGTCCCACATTCAGGTATTATTAATAGTGGTTAATTCCTTTCTTTGCTGTTTTGCAGTTCTTCAAGGGATTTTTTGGTCATATGAAATGAAGGGCCTCATAGATGGTATGATAAAGAGATGTGAGGGTTTTCCCCTGTAACAGAGAGATGGAAGGGCTGTTTTCTAAAGAGCAAAGTAGTAATGAAGGGAACTACTTTTGTATACTTAAGTATAACCAACAAGAAAACCTACAACTAGGGACCAGGGAGTAGTGTACTTGGTCAGACATGTTTGCACCCCCTCAGTTACATCTGAGTCACTTTGTTCGTCCATTCCATAAAGTCACTGTGCACACAACATTCATTTTAACATCTGTACACATGCATGGATCTGAGGACACATGATATATTAGTTAATGCTTTTGCTGTGTAAGAAGTAATTCCCCAGGGCATGGTGGTATACCTTTGTAGCCCAAATACTCTGTGTGCTGAGGTTGGAGGATTGCCTGAGCCTAGGAGTTCCAGGCCATAGGACAATATAGCAAGACCCCTTTCTCTTAAAAAAAAAAAAAATTCAGCTTAGCTGCAGAGTAGTTCTGGCTCCAAGTAATTCATGAAGGTGTAGCCAGGGCTGCAGTGATCTGATGGCTTGATTGGGGCTGGAGGATCCGCTTGCAAGATGACTCCCTTGTTGCTGGCACATTGGTGCCAGCTGTCATCAGGGAGCCTCATTTCCTCACCATATGGCCCCCTGTGTTGGACTGTCATCCAGGAGCCTCAGTTCCTCACCGTATGGCCCCCTGTGTTGGGCGTCATCAGGGAGCCTCAGTTCCTCACCATGTGGCCCCCTGCTGTCATCCGGGAGCCTCAGTTCCTCACCGTATGGCCCCCTATGTTGGGCGTCATCAGGGAGCCTCAGTTCCTCACCATGTGGCCCCCTGTGTTGGTCTGTCATCAGGGAGCCTCAGTTCCTCACCATGTGGCCCCCTGTGTTGGGTTGTCATCAGGGAGCCTCAGTTCCTCACCGTATGGCCCCCTATGTTGGATGTCATCGGGGAGCCTCAGTTCCTTACCATGTTGCGCCCTGTCATCAGGGAGCCTCAGTTCCTCAGTATGTGGCCCCCCATGTTGGGCTGTCATCAGGGAGTCTCAGTTTCTCACTATGTAGCCCCCCATGTTGGTCTGTCATCAGGGAGCCTCAGTTCCTCACCATGTGGCCCCCTGTGTTGGGTTGTCTTCAGGGAGCCTCAGTTCCTCACCATGTGGCCCCCTGTGTTGGGTTGTCTTCAGGGAGCCTCAGTTCCTCACTGTGTGGCCCCCTGTGTTGGGTTGTCTTTGGGGAGCCTCAGTTCCTCACTGTATGGCCCTCTCAATTGGGTCATGTAGTGAGTAACTCACGACATGGCAAAAAATCCCAGATGAGAGAAAGAAAATACACAGAGGAAGTCCTGATGCCTTTTCAAGCCCCTGAAGTAGCACCTCATCATTTATGTTGTGTTGTCTTTCTTAGACGGAAGTCATTTAGCCCCCATGCAAGGTTGGAGTTAAGGTCTATGTCTTGAAAAATGGAGTACAAAAGAATTTGTGTACATGTTATAAAATCCCCACACCCGGGCAGTGGAGAGTGTCTGTGTGGCCTTGTGTCCCTCTGCACACTGGTCCCTTAGATCTTCTCCCCCGGCTCTCCATGTCTAAGGTCCATCCTGAAGGGGTGATTTCATCCTTGAGGCCCTGTGCTTTTCTGGAAGGAGCTTTAAACTCTTCAGAGGCTTCCAAGTGAAACATCTACAAGACAAGCCATATTGATCACTCCTCACAGCATAACTTCTAAGTCACTCTTTTGCCTTTGATCAATCGAAGAATTCTTCAGGACTGCTTGAGGCAGATACGGAAAGAAGGGAGAGAAGCTGATTAAGAAAAAAAAGTTGTACCTATTTCCTGTCCTGCCTTTTGTATTGTTTAAGAACATGGCTATTGACTTAGTACTAGGAAGTACATGAGAATTGCTCCAAATTAAAACAAGGCGCATCGTGAGTCAACAGGCCCCTCAGAACCCTTGTGCTGTGTGTTCTGCGAGGGGAGCCGACACATTTAGCCATGGAGTTTTACTGAGCCCCACCCCATCAGTTAGAGGGGGGAGTAACAGCCTTGATGCTCCTTGACGTAAAGCATGGGAGTATATTTCCTGTTCTTACTGTATGTCCCTTGTGGCTGGCTGGGCTCTGCTTGTTGCTGTCCTCACTCTGGGGCAGGCTGACCAAGCAGCTCTCATCTGGAGTGGCCACTCTGCAGAGCTGGGCAAGAGTGCTCTGGAGGGTCTCAGGTCTCTCCTGCAGAAGTGTTTAGTGTGGACAAGACACAGCGCACTTTCCCCTCACACTCACTCATCAGCCCTTGTTATGGGGCCATATCTAAATGCAAAGGGGCCAGAGTGTGTGTGCCCAGAAGGAAGAAAAGACCCCAAATAGTCTACTCGGCACTAATGGCTACCACATCTGCTGTGTGCCCAAGAGGGGGCAAAGCAGACCCAAGTTTCCACCTTCCTGAAGCCTTTATTCTAAGGGTGGAGGGAGACAGCACGCAAGCAGTGAACTGTGCGATGTGTTAGATGACAGGTACCATGCAAGAGAATGTAGGGGGTGAAAAGAGTGCAGGGGTCTGCATTCTAAAAGCATTTTCTGAGAGGTCAGTCCTCCTTTAGGTTGAAAATACTACGACATGATCTCCCTTCTCAGATTTTGATGGTTCTGAACATTTAGCTTTCATCAGACCTTTTTCACTGTGAGCCACATCACACACTTAGACTGTTCCTACATCCCTTTCATCTAACTTTGAGCTTTTATTTCTAACTTGATTAAATACCATTGTTGAAGAATTACATTTTGATTATGAAATATTGTGGCTACATAACAATCTGAATTGTAAGAAAGAGCAGTAAGGAGCAGTTATTGAAGTCTTGAATTATTGTTACCTTCATTGTCATTTTCCTATACATCTTTTTTTTTTTTTTTTTTTTTTTTTGCTGTACTTAGCTAGAAAGAGGGCTTATTATCAAGTAAAAAGTGTTATCACTTAATTGCATTTGTGTGGCTTATGTAATAGTCATTTCTAAGTTAATAATAATTCTCAGAGTTGATTTTCCTGCATTTTCCTCTCTTCTCATTCACTAGGATAAATGGGGAAATGGCATATAGTTCTCTTCTTTAGTGAAATATCATTTATGTAGCATAAAATGTAAAATTATTTTATACTTCCCCGTAATCCTGTGATTTTCTCCTCCTTCCCTAGAGGCCTCCCAGTTGTTTAGCTACATCTTTCTTCGTTTGTGGGGGCAGCAGTCATTACTCCCTGGGGCAGGAATTTTTGAGAGAAAGAGGAAATGAGTAACCCTGGCCTATGCCAATCACAAAGGGGTCATGTCCACCATAGGGGGCAGTGACAGGCGATAGATGAGGAGGCCTTTTCCCGTCCCTGCTCAGAGGGGTGTTTTTAGCTGGCCAGTCCTCTGTCAGTTCACATGTGCAGAAGCGTTTGACTTTATTTCAGGCTTCTTTTCACTCCTCCTCAACGGTGCATCTCTTAACTCCTTGGGGGAAGCTGTCATCTAATAATACCCTGCAGCCTGAGTAGATGTTTATTCATGTGACACATATACTAAATGTTGACAATGGGAAGCCTTTCTTTAGGTGTTGGGGACCATAGATAAGAGATGAAGATTCAGAGGGGCAGCAGCGTATTAATGAAGAGTGGGATTATATTTCCCTTAGTAAACTGCTAACATAGAAGAGTCAGAAAAGCATACTGTTTGTTTCTTCCCACTGAACAGGCTGTTATGCTCCCTCACTCTTGGCACTGTTCTCGTCCTGCTCTTGTGTTGAGGGACGCTCCTTGCCCTCTAGTGCCTGTTGCTGTGGAACGTTGTTGAGGATGGTTATTAAGTATCTTAGTATTCTTACATTTATGGCTCCATTGAGGGATTAATCCACACATCTGTCTTGGAACACTGGGAAGTAGCAACACGTCACCAAGCACCTTAACTGCCCGAGTTAAGACCTCCCAACCCTGCGGGGGGAACTAAGTGTGTATGTGGGTGGCAGGTGCGTTAGGACTAAGTGTTGTGCCCTGGACATCATCTTACCGCTCATGAGGAAAGCATTAGGGGCTGATGTAAGCTCTTAAAGGAGGCACAGAGCGGAGGGTTGAGGCATCAGAGGACATGTTCTGAGGGAGCAAAGGTGAGGATGCTGCAGTGTGTCTGGCTCAGAGTCCTGGGTGACAGTTGATCTTGGGGAGCACAGTGCAGTAATGCTGCCTCTTAAATTTAGGATATGGCTGCTGTGGGGTCTCTGCACGCAGTTCCTGTAGTATGGCAATGCAGAAGTCCAAAGGGGAGAGATTGTGTATTTCCGCTGTGGTATTTTCATTGACCATCATCTCCTGAAAGTGGAGTCCACAGTGTTTGTTACATGCGTGCTTGGCTCGTGGAAGGCCTGGTGCAGGCATCGGTTCCCTACGCTCTGGCTCCATCAGTCCTCCATAGCATGGCTGCCTGTCGGAGGTAGTCTTAGGAGGCTTATATAATGTTAGGGGTAGAGGAAGTGGAGAAGCTCAGCGAGAACATGGTCCAAAAATGGAGAGTGGAAATGCAAGCAGGCTCAGTGAAGCCTCTTCCACCTGCCCAGCTGGGCCTGGCTGCTGCAGTCGCCTAAACCTGTTGGTCTGTGGCCAGGTGCTGGTGTGGGTGCTGCCTGTGCCAATGTGGACTGGGAACTGATCCCAGAAGAACCTGGCAGCTGGCCCTGGGCTGCAGTCTTTATTTCTTTACCTTGGGAAGTTATTTAAGCCTCAGTATCTGTGAAATGGGAGTGATATTTATACCACTCTATAGGGTTGTTTTAAAGATTAAATGAGGTAATATGCTGAAAGCTTGGGATGGTGCCTGGCATGGTTGGGGAAGGGCTGGTGGGTTGTGATGGTAGAAAAAAGGGGACAGGGCCCAACCACCTGTTTGCTTTTTCTCAAACAAGGCCGAACTTACCCTCACTTCTGGGACTTGCTACATGCTGTTCCCTTGGCCTGGAAACCCCTTCTCCCTGTTGGCCTCCCTGCTTCTGCCCTTTGGGTCTTTGTCCACATGCCCTCCTTCAGAGCCCTCTTCTCTAATTACCCACGTGATAGAGTGGTCCTCAATCTCTGCCCATATGCTCTTTTCTTCATCATAGTCCTTGTTATTACCTAAAAAAGGGGAGTCCTGGTCACTGCTGTCCCCACATGGTAGATGCTCAGGGGATGTATTGAACAGATCAGGCACATACAAACCTTTTCTATAAAGGGAAAGATAGTAAATATTTTAGGCCTTGTGGGCTATATGATGTCTGTGGCAACTGCGCAACTCTGCTATTTCAGGCAGAGTGCAGACAGTATGTAAATGAACACACGTGACTGTGGCCCAACAAAATTTCACTGGGTGCACATGCTAGTTTGCCAGTCCCTGGAGTGTCACTGAATGGGAAAGGCTAGGAAGGGACATTTCATGACTTTAGTGGCTTGAACTTGGTGGGGATGGGGCTTCTCAGCAGTGGAGGAGTGTCCTTAACCTTAGAGGAATATGTAGACTCAGAAGAAAAAAGAAATCCAAAGCCCTGGGTTCCACGAGGATGGGTGTTCATGGACAGGGAGCCTGTGTGCTTTACTGGCCCCACCAGTTAAGTGGGTGTGGCCTCAAATCAGAGCTCTCCTTTTATACTCTGTGAACTGATTCTTGTTAATCTTTAAATAAACTTCCATGGCGAAGAATCCACTGTTGAAAACCTCCATATTAGCAGAGGGAATCTAATTGATCCACCATAAGGTTAGGCTTTTATATACTAGCCTTCTAGATTTGTTGAAGACTCTCTGCACCTGCCAGGCGGGTGTCTGTTCTCAGGCAGGTTTCAAGCTCAACATTGAGACTTTCCCCTGAGCGTGTCTCCCAAGCCAGCTTTGCTGTCTGCGTGTATTCAGTGCACAGCCCTTCGCCAGCGAGGTGCAGACAGGAATGGGAAAATGAAGACCTGGGGCGTGGGAGACTGAGCTGGGTCAGATGCTGACTGTGTTTGCTTTCGGAGTTTAAACAATCTGCCCTGGTCTATTTTCAGAGCTCATTGGATGAAGCTTGTGCATGCCTTCCAAGGTAGGGACGGGTTGGCGCTCAGCCTGTTAGGTTGTTCCTTGGGGCTCTTCTGTATTGGCATTTGTTTTTGCTTTTGATGGGGAAGGGAAACAGAATTGCTCCTCTTATTGGTTAGGATTATGTATAATTTCAATAATTTTATAAGAATTGTTTATAGATGTGGTTCTCAAAAAAAGGCGCTGAGAGTTGTATCATATTCTCGTCCACTCTTCTCAGCTGCTCCACCCGTCTTGTTTATGCAGCTCTGTGAAATCCTTAGGGACTGCCTTGCAGACGCAAGGGACTCTTGACAGTGAGTTATTTTCTTTTTACTAGACTGCAGCTTCTCTATTAGCAGAGTTATGATCCTGTACCCAAAGGCCGACTCTTTTCCTTTCCTGATTGTGTGTGGATGCCAGGAGCATCTTGACTCGCCCTGTGCCTTTGAAAGCTTGGGGGGAGTTCTGGCTCTTCTGTCACAAAGAGCATCAGGCCTGTTCGGAGGCAGATCTTTTTGTGAAGAGGTTTGAGTGATGGTTGGTCAGCTAATCAGAAGTTCAGAAGACAGTGTAATCAGGTTGCTCAATGCTCTTAACCCAGATGAATAGTAGAATAGGAAAATAGTTGAAGTAGATTTATTTTTCTTCTCTCTCTCTTTTTTTCTTTTTAGAGACAGAGTCTCACTTTGTCATTCTTGGTAGAGTGCTGAGAGTACCATAGCGTCACACAGCTCACAGCAACCTCCAGCTCCTGGGCTTAGGTGATTCTCTTGCCTCAGCCTCCCGAGTAGCTGGGACTACAGGCGCCCACCACAGTGCCCGGCTATTTTTTTGTTGCAGTTTGGCGGGGGCTGGGTTTGAACCAACCACCCTTGGTATATGGGGCCGGCACCCTACTCACTGAGCCACAGGAGCCGCCCTAGATTTATTTTCCTGCAGAATCTGCCAAGCTGTTAATGTTCTCCTTTTTCTTCTGTTTTGCCCATTACATTTCCCATATCCTCTCTTCTTCCTCTTGTATGTCTTCCTGACATAGTCTCCTTCCCTTGTTTCTCTAGTTCATGCTTAGGAGGTCGGGGGGAGATTGGCAGGTTAGACCTGGCCTGTCTCTTGGGGACTGGGAGTCCAGGTGGTAGAGGAAGACTTGGGGTTCAGCTCTGGGCTGGTGTGAACTGGATGAAGGAAAGCTGGAGTGCCAACACCATTACCCAGTTTTAAAGTAAGCCGCAAATCCGGGGTGAGCCCACAGCAGAGGCAGGGCAGACACTTGGCAGTGCTTTGGGCAGGCTTTGTGGCACAGGACCAGCTACTAGCAGTTTATGGTTCAGAGGCAAGAGCTGGTACGAGACCCTGGGCACACAACAGCCCCCAGGCCTTGAATTCTGGGGACAGGGGGCAGGGAGACTAGTAATTGAGAAGCAGAGACTCAGCCCGGGGGAAGCTGGGAGGGTGTGGGGATGAGATATTTCAGAGTGGGAACTTTCAGATAGGTTCAGGGGTGAGATGGGTCTGCCTCTGAGCCAGGCAGTGGCTGGCCCGTGGTCTTGAAATTTAAAAGTATATTATGGAGTATATTTACATCATTTAATAATAAATGTTATTTGCTTATTAAAATTACTTGGTTTAGCTGAGAGAGAAATTGGCCTTTGGTTCTCCAGGGGGCACACCCTGGAGCCCAAGGGTAGGAAGACACAGCTGCAGGCCCTGGGAGCCGCAGGGGCTCCATCTTCTGAACTTCTTGCTCAGTTACTCCCTCCTTTTTCTCCCTTTCCCTTTACCATTTCCCTCAGTCCTTCCCTTCCCATTCTTCTCCATCACCTTCACACTTTCTCCACTCACTTCACATTCTCTGGTTATTTTCTCCCCTTTAAGAATAAACAAAGCTGATTAAAACCCCTTACCCCTCCACCCCCAGGCCCATCTCACCCTCTTACATGTGCCAGCTTCTCAGTGGTTGTCTTCCGATAGCTTTCTAAATTATTTCCATTTTAATCAGGTGAGGTTCCAGAGCTGATAAGGATTCACGGCCCTTAAGAATGCTGTTTAAAAAGAACAATTATTTTTCTTCTTGGGTCAGATCATGGCCTATGCCACAAGACTATCCATTGTGGACTTGCTCAAACAGCTCATTTTCCCTCTTAATGTAAAGTCATGAAGCAAATGTTAATTTTTGGTGTTTGTCCAAATAAAGAGCTGAAACATTATTTCATAAGAAGGGTTTATTTTGAAGTTTCTTTCTAGAAACTAATATAACAAGTATTTTTAGGTTTGATGGATGTTATTGAACAGAAGTTCCACCGATTGATTATTTTTTTTCACGGTTCTGACAAACTGTACTAAGCTAAGAAATGAAGGGGAAAGAGAATAAATGTTTGAGTGCTTCTAGGTGCCAGATATGATGCTAGGATTGGTTGGTTAATTGACAGGAATCCTGGGGGATATAATTATTCTTACTAAAAATTTGCTGACCTTTATTTGGCTTAGTGGCTGACTGCAGCTCCAGCTGGGGGCCTGTCTCAAACTACCACCTTCCCTGCCACTGTTTTCTGGTCCCTTCAGGAAGTGGCCTGTGATATGTGGCATGAATGACTCCCAGAGCACTCAGCGGTTGGGGCACTCTTTTTTTTTTTTGTCTCTTTTGCTTCTTAGAACATGGTAAAGGGTTCAAAAAGCCCAAGTCAGAGGGAAAAGTAGCATATGTTTAGTTAGACACTCTCTGTTTCCTCTTGCACCTGGTTTCTGGATGCCTAAGAAGACCATATGTAATCTCTGAGTCAACACAGGTCAAGGTCTTCAGTAGTATCAGCATTGCTAGCTAATACTAAGCACAAGAATCTTTTTTTATTTATTTTTTTGAGACACAATCTCACTCTATTGTCCCCAGCTAGAGGGCTGTGGCCTCTTAGCCCAGTAACCTCAAACTCCTGGGCTCTAGCCATTCTCTTGACTTAGCTTCCCAAGTATCTGGGACTGTGGCGCCCACCACAACACCCGGCTAGTTTTTCTGTACGTATGTATGTATTTGTTTGTTTGTTTATTTATTTATTTATTTATTTTGAGACAGAGTCTTACTTTATTGCCCTTGGTAGAGTGCCTTGACATTATTGCTCTTGGGGTCAGGAGATCCTCTTGCCTTAGCTTCCCAAGTAGCTGGGACTTCAGGTGCCCGCCACAACACCCGACTATTTTCTTTTTGAGATGGGGTCTCTTGCTCAGGCTGGCCTCAAACTCCTGAGGTCAGGCAGTTCCCCTGCCTCAGGCTCCCAGAATGCTAGGGTTACAGGCATCAGCCACCGCACCCAGCTAATTTTTTAATTTTTAGTGGACTAGGTTTCACTATTGGTCAGGCTGGCCTCGGACTCCTGAGCTGAAGCTGCAATCCACCGTGCCTTGCTTTAAGCACAGAATTAGTACAGTAGGTGCTGGAGTACAACTCTGCTCAAAGCCCTGTAGTCCCTGGTACCTAACTGTATCCACACAGTTGCCATGTTGTTTTCTGGTGTGGTTTTGTGTCTCTGGGCTGAGACAGAAGTGCCCTGAAGAAGACGACTGTCCTTTCTGTTCTCTAGCTTCAGTCCGTAGTGAAGTATTGAATCCATAGTGGATATGTGGCTGAAAATTTTTTCTAAAACAACCATGGGATGATAAAACATGCATGAATTGAAAATCAGAGGAAATCATATAAGTTGAATACACTGGAGTGAGGAATCCAGTGGAGTTGCAGGAAGCAAAGTGGTTTTGGGAACGCAGTGTGGTAGGCAGTGGGTCATAGGTTGGGGATTTGGATTCTGGTCTGGATTTGGGCACCAGCTGTCTTTGTAAACATAGGCAGTTGACTTACTCACCTGGGCCTCAGTCTTCCAATAAAACCAGGAAATCAGAATTAGAATACAGATGATTTTTTAGGTCCTTTCCACTCACTGTGAATAGTTGGTAATCCTATAGTTCTCACTTAAAGATTTTAGTTATAGAAGCCCTAGAAAAAGCTTGTTTAGGCTGCCAATTAAGATTGAACTGAGCTATTTGGATTGGCTGATACCAGAGGTTAAGAATCAGGGGACATTAAGGTTAACTTTTGAGGGCTTCATGGACTTCACCACCATGTCCCTTTCCAGAGATAGTTTGGAACAGTAAAAGGAGTATGAGCTTTGGAGTTAGGAATCTCTGGTGTGAATCCTTGTGGTACTTTATAATGAACTGATTAACTTTGAAGGATTAACATTTCTGAATCTGTTTCCTCATTAGTACAACAGAAATAATCATATTGTCTGAGTGTGGTCTACTCTCTGCCAGGGGGAAAAGCAGACACCTGATGTAAGGTTTGGTGGTGTTTTGTGGGAATATACTTTTCTGGATTTAAACGGAGGGAAGATGACTGGGAGGAATCTATTTTCTTCCTGCTTGTTAACCATAGTCAGAATCTTCAGTTATGTTGCTGATGGGGACGCGATGGTATCAGGGGATTTGATGACCTGAGATAAGTAAACAACTTCAGGCACAGATCAGATCCCTAAATAAAGGTCAGGGAAACATCTAGAATATTAAAGTGACAGGAAAACAGGTGATACGCATGCACAAATTAGTCTGTTCCCTGTGTTTTCCCAGTGTCATTGTTTGTAAATTTTGAGAAGTGATTCATTGTCTGAAAACTATACGCATAAATGTTATGTTTTTAAAACCCGTGAAGTAATATTAGCTTTATTGTTTTGCATCTTTAGATTATGGAATTTATTGCTTAGTGTGCATATCATAGGCAGTTGCAAGTGTGCTAAGTGGGTCTCTGTCCTTGGGGCTGTGATGATGTTGTATTGCTGATGGTGGATGTGTGTGTTCGTGTATGTGAAGATGTTTATAAGCAAAGGAATTGGCTTTCTTTTTTTTTTTTTTTTTTTGAGACAGAGCCTCCAGCTGTCACCCTGGGTGGAGTGCTGTGGCATCCCAGCTCACAGCAACCTCCAATTCCTGGGCTCCAGTGAGTCTCCTGCCTCTGCCTCCCACGTAGCTGGGACTACAGGCGCCTGCCACAACGCCCGTCCATTTTTTGGTTGCAGCCATCATTGTTGTTTGGTGGCCCGGGCTGGATTTGAACCCGCCAGCTCAGGTGTACGTGGCTGGCGCCTTAGCCCGTTGAGCCACAGGCACTGAGCCAAAATTGGCTTTCTTGAAGTTGAGTTGACAAAAATGAGATAGGGGTATCAAAGTGCTAATTTACATATTTCTGTTAGACGGGAACAAAGAAAATCAATTCTCTTAAGAAATGGATCTAGTGGTACAGCTGTGTTTAGGTGAATGCCACTGTGGTTTGATCTAATAATGTATCTTAGGATGTTTCTGAAACACTTTTTATATTGCTAATTGAAGTTTGATTCAAAGAATTAATTACAAAACCAAAGATGGAAAGTGATATTAGTATCTAGTACATCTTCCAGCTTAAACATTCCATTGATGCATTTTTTATTTTAATAACATGGTGTTTCATTGAGAACATGAATTGTGATAAATAGCTAGTTTGGTTAAATTAATGTTGCTCAGGGATTATTTGCTTACCAACTCTTGTTGACACAAACAATTTTTGCTAAGCTTCTATCTCTGCTCTTTTTCTGTCCCTCTTCTTGTTCTCAAAAGAGGAACACATAGCTCGGCAAGGGGAATAACTTAGAAATAGGTGAAGATAGGCAAAAAGGAAAGTAAGCACAAAGCCAGGGTTCTTACCAGTGGTGTCACTGACGTTTGGGCTGGAGAATTCCCTGTGTGGCTGCTGCTCTATGCACTGTAGGCTATTTAATAGCATCCCTAGTCTCTACCAGTAGGTACTAGCAGCAACTCCCTGTCCTAAGTTGTAACAAACAAAAATGGTAAAATGCCATGAAGGGTATGTTAAACAGTTTGATGAAAACATTTCAGATTATATATGAAACCAGCACATTGTACCCCTTGATTGCACTAATGTATGCAGCTATGATTTAATAAAAAAAAAAAATCAAAAATGGTTCCACACATTGCCACATGTTCCCTGGGGCCCGGGTAGGTGGGCAAAAATCCCCAGAAGTGGAGAAGTGCCGATGTAGAGGGTAAGGTTTTTGAAATCTGGACAAAGGATAGTACAACAGATGGATCCATGAGGTCTTGATTAGAATGGGACTTGCCACGCTTGCCAGTGACGGGCTGCAAACTTTGCCTGGGGATTTCTGCTGATTGAAGTAGAGAAACATGACTGGTTATGTGGTTCATGGGGTTCCCGGGATGAAAGCAAGAGACAATACGTAACCCAGCAGAAGTACACCTAGTTCCAGTGAAATGAACTGAAAAAGTATGCCTCAGGTGTCTCTCGCACCAACTTGCGTGAAGCTTCCCACAGGCAGGGATTTTCATCTGTTTTGTTCTTTGCCATTTTGCCCACTGCTAAGCCCAGAGTGATGCCAGGCACATAGTTGCTTAATACAAATCTATAAAAAGAGATGAGTCTTGATAAGGAAGGCACTGTGTAATATAGGCCCCACTTCCTTGCACATTTATGGAACAGAGTGGCAGGATTTATAGGGCCATTTCTAACATTATCTTTAAAGGGAAGAAAGCATTCTGGATGGCATAATCCAAAATGAGTGTCAGCAAAATCAATTAAATGGGCCCCAGTACACTGTGGTCTGAGATTGTAGTACTCTCAGTGATCTGACTCAATCTATAGTTAGAGTTTAGGCGGCCAGAGAAGCTGCCTTGCATATTCCTTAGGTGGTACAGAGAGTGATGCATCTTTTTCTTTTCTATATTCTTTGAGTGGTGTGGAGAGGAGGTAAGAGGTTCAGAGAGGTGCCGCTCAGTGGAGTCAGGTAAGTAGAGAACAGCAGGCTGTAGCAGTTACCAGGCTTAAGGGGAGATGGGCTGAGCTTAGGATGGTGGTGTCAGTTAACAATATGACTGGCTGTCGAGTGCATGGCTGCGTGAGCCCCTTCATGCTTTGTCTCTCTGCGTTCTCTCCCCTTCTGAGGTCCCGACTTCAGAGAGAAGTAGTTTGCCCAGAGCCTGGTCTTGGGATTCTGCTGCTGACAGTTAGATGGGGGTTGGCTGCACACCTCCTGTGCTGCTCTGCCTCCTTCCAAAAATGCTCAAAACATGAGCACTGGGGCTCTGTGCATTACAGTCTGGACAAAGGCTCTGTGCATTATGGTCTGAAATAATTTTAAAGTAGTTTTGATTAAATTCTTACTTTAGTTATAAAAACAACCCCAAACCTCGGTAAAGTTGTAATCAGTTTAATTTCCTCGCAAAACATTAATGATCATATGCATGCAGAGATGTTTGCCTTGGTGACAAATGAGGTGACTTCACATATGGTAACCACATTGGACATTTACAGTGCACGGTTTTACATGCTTTACATATATGAACACCCAATCCTCACCACCACCTTGGGAAATAGATGCTGTTGTTATCGACATTTTGTGGATGAGGAAACAGGCACAGAAATAGTTAAGTACCTTAATTAGGATGGTAAGTTGGCTGTAGTCTGAGGTCTGAGCTCCTAACCACTCTGGAATTAGTTTGAATCTAATAATGATTGTCTTAACTATAGAAGCCTGTTCTGTCAATTTTTAAAATATTGATTTTAGGCTTTGGTTTAAAAGTAAGTAAAATCCAATTTTGAAATATAGTCATTTCAGGTGGCCAGTTTGATTCTTCATTGGAAAGCGAGGATGAGGTAAAGATAGCAGTTAATTGGATTATAAATAGTCTGTCCCATTCTATGATTATTCATGTATTTTCATATCTTTGATTTTTTAGAGTATTTAATATCAAGAAACAGAATAACTGAACAATGTCTTCATAATCTGTGGTACTAATCAGTATCTTTTTGAAGCATAAAAAGGACTTTATGGGTGAGCCCTCTGTTAATGTATGCAGAAGACATTGGTGATCACTTTGAACTAATGAACTTTGGCCTAAGGGCACATGCATTCTGGATGGGTCTTTAAAATGCATGTGCCACAGCTTGGGAATGAATTCGGAATTACAGCAGACAGGAATGGGGTAGGGAAAAGGTTGGATTGATGGGCAGGTGAATGTGCTAGCAGGGATACGGTGAAAAAGACAATTCATTATTTAGGAATCACCTTCAGAGTTCACTGCATTCAGAAATTAGCATGTTAGTTTGGTATATAGAAACGATTCTTTGAAAAGATATGGTTTGCCATAACTAAGGGTCTTTTTCATATATGAAGTATGGTATTCAGTTTTGTCAAAAATATTAGATGTGCCGGCCCCATATGCCGGAGGTGGCAGGTTCAAACTCAGCCCCAGCCAAAAACTGCAAAAAAAAAAAAAAAAATTAGAAACTCACTTTAGCATTTCACCTTAAGAAATATTATCATTTTTTTCAACAATAAAAGCCCTTTATGGCCTGTGTTCCCTATTTTTTCCTGTTATACCTTTAACTAAATACCAGAGATTTGTAATTCATTTGTTCTTTGCACAGATATTTAAAGGGCTCCTTTATGTAGTCAGCACTGTTGTAGAGGCGGAACATTGAGCAAAACAGGCTACTACATAATTTCTTGTAACTCACATTGTAGCAGAGAAAGAACAGCAGGAGACAAGTACCTAAAATCTCATAGATGCCACAGAGAAAAATTATAGAAATGAGATTAAGTGGTGGTTGTGCTATTTTGCAGAAGCAGTCACAGAGGGCTTCCTGGGATGAGTGACTTTTGATTAGAGACCAGGAGGACAGAGGGGACTGGGTAGCTAATACCTGAAGAGTGTCACAGGTTGAAGAAAAGATAAATGTGAGGTCCTGGGTGGGAAGATGCCTGGGGCATCCAAGGTCCCTTGAAAGACCGAAGTGGATTGGGGGTGTGGTGGCAGTTGAGATCAGAGAGGTAGGAGTAGAAGTAGATCTTGTAGGCTATGGTCAAGACATTGGCTTTTTGTTCTGGGAGAGGGAGAAGCCATGGAGGACTCCAGCGGAGCACTCGGGTAGTCCGGCTTCTTTTTAGAAGGGTCACTGACTGCGGTGCTGAGACGAGGGTGGCAGGACAGAGACCTTTTGGGAGGCTATTGCAAGAGAGATAGGGATGGTAGATACAAGGGTGGTGGTGCAGTGATTGGATTCTTGGATGTATTTGGAAAGTTAATCTAGATGATTTGCTAGTTGGATATGGAGTGAGAAAGAGAAGTTCAGGTTGCCTGTAAGGTTTGTGACCTGAATAGCTAGAAAAAAGGAGTTGCCATTTACTGAAATTAGAAAAATCCTCTTTCTGTTCATATGATCATGGTTAATATTTAGAAATTATGAATTAGAGAACTAACATGCTTACACATGAAAGATGAGGTTGGAGGAAACTGTCAGTTAAGAAGGCGGAACGTGGCTTGGCGCCTGTGGCTCAACGGGCTAAGGCGTCAGCCACATACACCTGAGCTGGTGGGTTCGAATCCAGCCGGGGCCCGCCAGACAACAATGACGGCTGCAACCAAAAAATGGCTGGGCGTTGTGGCGGGCACCTGTAGTCCCAGCTACTTGGGAGGCAGAGGCAGGAGACTCGCTTGAGCCTGGGAATTAGAGGTTGCTGTGAGCTGTGATGCCACGGCACTCTCTCCAGGGTGACAGCTTGAGGCTCTGTCTCAAAAAAAAAAAAAACAGGCGGAAAGTTTAGTGTTGCTGATATAATGTGCCTTTTTAGAGAGGGACTGATGACATAAATATTTGACTATAACCATAGAAAAACTTGTAGTTCATGTTTGGAGACATTACTGGTGACAGTGATGTCAGAGACACTAAATAAGATTCAATTGAGCCTCATAATTTGCCTTATACTTTTTTAGATACATTTTTAATTGACAAAAATTATATATATCATGTATAATGTGATGCCTTGAAATATGTATATTTAATGGAGTGGCTAGATCGAGCTAATTAACATGCATTACTTTTTGTGGTGATAACACTTAAAAAATCTACTTACTTTCATAGTAATTGTCTAGAATATAATACATTGTTATTAACTATACCCTTTTAATTCACCTTCATGGATTTGACAGAAGCCACAATATAACTGTGGTGCATTCTTCTGTTTCTCTGAGTCCTATAATTGTAAAATAGCATGCAGTGGTGAGGGTGACAAGTGTAGAAAATACAGGTGTAGAATTCTGGTGATCTGTGGGACTGATAATTTTGGAAACCTTCCCCCAAATCTGCATCAGACTTACTTAGGTTGTGTACCTTCTGTCCTTTAAGATGTCCACACGTTTCGTGTCCTAGTGAAAGCACGGGCACATCCTTCACATGTGGGGGGTCTGCTGTGCCCCTCTCTGTCTCAACAGTAAATTCAATAATATCCACATGTACCTTTCAGACTCGACTGCGGCTCTTCTAGGAACCGTAGGGAGTTGTCAGAACTAACATAGGAAGTTTTTATCAAGTCCAGTCACCATAAATGAATATTTCGCTATTGGTAAGCTGAGGTTACGGTGTACTTCTGAAGAGTAGGTTTCAATCCAGGATACTCTGCGGCTAGCAGCATGCTGGGTGGCAGGGGGAGTAGGCTCGTCCCGGACCTCTGGGAGGCCACTGTCTCCTTAGTCAGGGAAGTTAGAGTTGCGTGAAGCAAATATAATAAAGCCAAAGCTTAGGCTAACGACCTTCAACATCAGGGAAAGTTCCAAGACCTCTGTCTTCAGTTAAACTCTTCATAGTTTGAAGACTTGGGGAGTAGGGAAAAGCTGGAAAACATTAAATTGAAATCATTTAAAGGACAAAGTCCAAAGTGACATGTTTGATGTCTACTATAATAAGCTCTAGGGTGTGATGAAATGTTTTTAAAGGGATCACAAGTGTTCAAATCAGGACAAAAAATGAAAAATTGCAGTGCTGCAGTGCACCATTTTGAGAAAGTTTGACTAATTGTAGAAAGAATAGTAAAGCCACTGACAACAGAGCAAATTTGGAAAAATGATCCATTTAGAGAGCGAGCCCTGTTGGGAGTGTGATTTGATGTGAAGAAGGAAACGGGATCTTGGAACATTGCACTCTGCTTATAGGTTTTCTACTCGTGTTGTGCTGAAACATTTGCAGCCCTCACAGTTCTCTTCCTCAATTTGTCCAGTCCTACTACTGTTCTCATGGGGCTGTGGTTCTGATGAAACCTGTGGCATATGGACTAATAGCTTGTGGCTGTATATATTTGATATGTGGTGAAATAGATTTTTTTTTTCCTTTTCCTACATTTTCTCCTTAATTTCCTTCCTTCCTTTCACATTTGTTTCATGTCTTCTATGGCTTTCTCAGAAATATGTAAGAAAAATCACATAAGTCCTATTTAGGAATCATCTTTCTTCTGCTTATTTTTCTACTCACTGTTAATTTGTGATATAGCATTCTTCCCCCAGAGTAATTAATTGTAATTCTACAAGCTGAAAAATTTAACTTTAGGTGAAAAATAAGTAGCAGAAACTGATGAACCCTAAACAATAAATATTTGTATTTTATGCAGCTGCCACTGGTAATTAAGAGGAAATAACTAAGTAGGAGGGACCCTAACTCGCTTGGCTGGTTGCTTTGAAGGATAGCCACTTCTGGCTGGTGGATTTGCTAGGACTAATAGCTATTGTGGGATATTTTGTTGAATGTCTGTGGCATATTGCCACCTTGTGGCTGCAATTTCTCCCTATAAAAGAATGGAACTTTAATAAAGGTCTGTATGTTGTAACCTCGTTTTATATTTTTCCCTAGTATTTATACTTCAGCTTGATCACAAAAGATTTGAGACACCGTATGAGAATACATAGAACATAGCATAGGAGAACTTAAGAGAATATCCTTGTTCTTACCGGCATGTCGAAGTCCTTAGAGGCACAGATAATGTCTACAACTAACACTCGGGCGTGCTTGAGTATGTGGGTAGAGCTAAAGCAGTGTGGGAAAATGTTAACTCAGCACTGGTAAAGGGAATATGGGTCATCATTGTGTTATTCATACAACTTTTCTGTGGTTGAAAAACTTCTTCCTAAAAAATTCCAAACTAAAATTAAATTGGCAGGAAAAGGAAAAAAAAAATGGAGTAAGGGCATAAGATGGGGCCAAGAAGGAGGGAAAAATAACCTCTACCTTGTGTAATCTGACTACAGAACGACCAGTGACCGGATTCTGCGTTTTCTGGCAGCCACTGTGTAACTGTGCATGTTTCCTTGCTTAAGATTCATTGTCCGTGAGGTTGAAGGGCAAAATGTCTGAGTCTAGACAGAAACTTCTTTAAGGCCTTCCTAGCTAGGACACTGATGTAATGCATAGCAGTCTCAACAAGTATCTTGTTATCAGTACAGCTCCTTATTTGAAAGGGCTGTTTCTTTTTCTTTTGATGTGCACTTAGGAATCCCTTTTCCCTATTGATTTGGCTTTGATCCTAGAGTGGATGGCAGCTCGTTCTTCAAGGGTCTCTCCTTAAGGTGCTGACTGGCAATGCATTTGAGATGGTACTCATAGAAAAGGGCTTGAAACCCAGCTATTTGGTGTTCCTTATGAATACAGTTGAGTTTGGGAATAAATTGACATCTCTTAACAGCTGAGCCAATGAGGTCTGTTCCATCAACTAACTTGGAAGGGGTTACTCATTAGCTGGGTCACATTTTTGTGTGTGTCATTATTTTGAATATGCTGCCATGAATAGATAACACGTGGATGACCTAGACTCCAAATTTCCTTTTCTTATAAATACATCCGTGGTAGTCTTAATTTGAAAAAAAAAATTCAAACAGGTATAACCAAGTGTCTGCCTCTTTTCTTCGTGGAAACAAGTCTCAGTAAAACAGCCCTTAAAATGCCTGGCTTGGAGGCATTTTACCCATGTCTTTTCTGTTCTTAAATTTCTACAAAATTGGACCTTTTATGTGGCAGTTGGGATTTTCTTGGGTGTCTGAGTATGTTCTTAATAGCTATATGGACATATGTATATGCATATGAAAATTTTGTCCTTACCCATCTACACACACACATATTCATATGTACTACCTTAAGGTGGACGTTTTAGAAGGTATGACGCTATGCAAGTGTAAGAGGCTTTCTTATAAAAGCAGAGCAGATCTTGAAATAAGTATTGTGACACAAGGGATCCTTTTTATAGAAAGCTGCTTCTTCAAGTGACTTTGGTTTCTCTGGTTCTTGTGGCAGGTTTTCTTTTAAAAAGCTATAAAGTATTGTAGGAATGTATTGATTTCCATTGAGGGCTACGGTGTTTAGAAATTTCCCTTCTGTACCTGTATTTATGAGCAATCTGTGAATTTTCTTTTGTAATCAACTGGAGAAGTGATCTATTGGCTTCTCTCTCGAGTGATATTCTTCAATTTTGGGGGGAACCATAGCCCACAGAAATATTTTTTATAGTGAAATATTTTATATAGTGACTCAGGACATACGCACATAAAATTGAATCAAAAATTTCATGAAACCATGCTTTCTTCATTGGACTCTGATAATTTCTGTTCTATTGCATTAAAAAATACTATTCATAATCTACCAAACTTGATCTCATGACCGACCAGTGTGTTGTGACCCATAGCTTGATAAACACTGCTATTGAGATTTTCAGCAAGCCGGACCCTTTCAGATGGAAAACACAATAGAGGAATTCTGAATTCTTTAATCTAGCTAAATTAAAAACAGTTTGGGAGAAAGGGGTTTCGAGAAGGGAAAGAGAGGAGGAAAGTGTGAGTGGTTGGTGTTTCCTTCTGGGCTGTGTTTCCTGTCCCCTGCAAATGATGCCATTCTTCTTCTCTCTGCAGCTCGACCACATATTATCCCCTCCACCCATGCCATTTCGGAAATGCAGCAACCCAGATGTGGCTTCTGGCCCTGGAAAATCGCTGAAGTATAAAAGACAGCTGAGTGAGGATGGGAGACAGCTGCGGCGAGGGAGCCTGGGAGGAGCCCTGACTGGTGAGTTGAGGGTGGCTGGGGTGAGAGAAGGAATTGCTTTTCTCTTACTAGGTCCTGGATGGCTGTAGAGTCCCATGTGTGGAAATCGGCCGGCTTGAGAATGCAGCTGCCTCTATGCAGGCCACGTGGTAAAATCACATCCACTTAAATTGAGGGTTTTATGAGTAAACTTTACTGAAACATAATTTATATACAATAAATTGTCCCTGTTTTAAGGGTACATATGTGGATGGATTTTGGCAAATTTATACTCTAGTTTAACTTCCCCTACAATCAAAAGGTTCCCTGTTCTCTTCCTGGTCAACCCACCCTCCACCCCTACTCGCACAACTAATCTTGGCCCCAGCCACCATAGGTCTACTCTTGGTCACTTTAGATTAAACATATCTTCTTTTTTTTATTTTTATTTTTATTTATTATTATTATTTTTTTTTTTTTGAGACAGAGCTGTCACCTTGGATAGAGTACTATGGCATCATAGCTCACAGCAACCTCTAATTCCTGGGCTCAAGCGAGTCTCCTGCCTCTGCCTCCCAAGTAGCTGGGACCACAGGCACCCGCCACAACGCCCGGCCATTTTTTGGTTATAGCCGTCATTGTTCTCTGGTGGGCCAGGGCTGGATTCGAACACGCCAGCTCAAGTGTACGTGGCTGGCGCCCTAGCTCATTGAGCCACAGGTGCCGAACCTAAATGTATCTTCTTAATAATTCATATTAATGGAACCATCCAGTGGTTGGCTGCTTCTGTTTAATGGGATGTTTTTAAGATTCATACAGGTTGTGAGTGTATCAATAGCCAGTATTCCATACCATTGTAGGGTGACTATAGTTACCAATGACATATAATCTCAAATAGCTACAAGGGCATTGAATGTTCCCGACACAGAGAAATGATAAATGGTGGATGGTGGATATGCTGATTACCCTGATCTGATTGCTGTATTATGAAAACATCACTTTGTACCCTATGAATATGTACAATTATTTGTCAATTACTTAAAGTTTAAAACTGCCAAATTGTTTTATAAAATTGTATTATTTTACATTCTCACCATTTTCAAATCTAGAAAGCCTACAAATTATTTTTGTTGATTTGCATAATGGCCAAATTAAGATAAGTTAAAGCATAGCTTTTAAAAAATAATTCACCATTTATAAGTTTATGTTATTTAAGTCACTAAAGGTAAGTTAGATTTTTGTTATTTCGTCTGAGTGCTTTTTCCTCTAGATTTATTTTCAGGGTATTTTATTTTTAAAACCCCAAAGCAAAGATTTCTTTCCCTATGATAGTCTTGTTTGCCAGTTCAAATATGGTCTGGAAAATAAATTGAATTACTCACATTATTTTGGGTGGGGAAAATTATGAATTTTGACTTTTTGGAGATGAAATTTTGGGGAATAGAAATGCTTCTGACACATGATTAGTAGGGTCACGTTTGACCCACAGTGGTGCACTTCTGGGACAGAGGGAGGCCAAGGGAAAGAAATTAATAAGAAAATTGCTATACTTCACTGAGTTTAAGGCTAAGGTTTTCAATTGTGTTTTACTGACATTCTTCTAATGCTTATTAGGATGTTTTTCTTTGCTTTGTTTTATTGATGCAGACTATTTTCTTTTTTAAGTGGGAGACCCTAAAGATTATTTATTCTAGCTCTTATAGGTAGGAAAATGAAATCTTAAAGGTAAAAGGACTCACCCTTGTTTATTAATTTCACTTAGTACATTTACATACTTTGATTGAACTTTTTGTGACGAGTGGGGCAGCAATTGTTCTTTCCATTTTTGCTAAAGCATTTTACTTAAAGCTTATAGAAGGGTATAGCTCTCGATGCAGATATATGACTTGAAATTTAAAATTTGGCCTTAGCTTTAAAAATAAATAGCTGGACTTGATTCTCATTTTATTAATCTTAACATATCTAGCAATTCTTTCTGTTAGTTTGCTATGTAGTTATTTTTGGTAACTAAATCTTTGGTCAGATAATTTTTTTAAATGATTCGTAGTCCTGAGAAGAATCTAAAAAAATCCATTGAACATCAGCCAGCTTTTGAAAATAGTTCCTTGAAAGTTATATTAGACTATGAGAAATATTCTTAATTGGTCTTTAGATATCCTAGCTGAGGAAGCACTTAACCCAGTGACAGGTAGCTACTATTAATATTGTATGCATAACTAATCGAACTTGGGAAGGGCGGGTTGGAGTCGATGGGGAACTTGGGCTCATGAAAATCAGTTTGATACCCTTATCAACTGGATTTCTACTTTATGTCAGGTACTGTGCTGGTATTGGGCTAGTTTCAGGTTTTAGAGCAGAGAGAAGACATCATCATCCCTGATCTTTAAGAAAACATGGTTTCCACTAGTTTTAGGCAATTGAGAATAATCACTTGTGATCTTACCTTGGAGCATACTCTGTTCCTAAATTTAAATCAAACTGGCTTTGTCATCAGAGGCCTGTGTCTGGTATAGTCTGTTAATCACCTTCCCATTGCTTCACTTTATTTTAATCCAACAATCTTTGTTTGGCAGCGTTATAGTTTGAAAATTTTGCCACCCAGTGATCTCTGGTAAGTCTCAATAAATTTTTAGCTCTTTGAGAGGAGGATCTGTAATCTATTTATTTGTCTCTAATATTAATGATAGCTAACATTTAAAAGATTACTTACATTAAAACTGTGGTAGAGGGTGGTGCCTGTGGCTCATCAAGTAGGGTGCCGGTCCCATATGTTGAAGGTGGCCGGTTCAAACCCGGCCCCGGCCGAACTGCAAAACAGAAAAATAGCCGGGCGTTGTGGTGGGCACCTGTAGTCCCAGCTACTCGGGAGGCTGAGGCAAGAGAATCGCCCAAGCCCAGGAGTTGGAGGTTGCTGTGAGCTGTGTAATGCCATGGCACTCTACCGAGGGCAATAAAGTGAGACTCTTTCTCTACAAAAAAAAAAACAAAACCGTGGCAGACACTGTTTTTAGGGGATTGCACTTACTCACCTGTGTAATCTTCACATTTCTGCATGCCCATGAGGGAGACACTCTTATCCCCATTCTACAGATACGAACATTGAGAACGAGGCAGGTTAAGTAACTTGTACAAGGTAATGGTGCTTAAAACCAGTGAAGCCAAGATTTGTACCCAGGCGTTACGGCTCCAGAGTCCAGGCTCACAGCTGCTTTGCTGCTCCCAAAGGTTTTTTAATAAACTCTTAATTCTAGCAGAATTAATTGGAGTGAATCCTAGGTTGGAAAATTTTTGCTCAGTTGGAATCTGGGGATAACTCAATCTTTGGGACTCACAGTCCCTTAATTATAAAAGTAAAGTAAAACTAGGCAATTAATACATATTAAAAACTTTAAAATAGTTATGTATAGAGAATGAATCCTAGTTATATTTAGCGCAGTACCATTTATAATAATTAAAATTGCATATCATCTAGCTAGCAAAAGAGTACTGATTAAGCATCATATACACATAAAATGGAAAGCAATTGTAAATACTAAAACGTATGTTGTAAAAAAAAAAGTCTTAACATTGAAAGAGGCTTACAATATACTTTTTTTTTTTTGAGACAGAGCCTCAAGCTGTTGCCCTGGGTAGAGTGCCATGGCATTAAAGCTCACAGCAACCTCCAACTCTTGGGCTTAAGCGATTCTCTTGCCTCAGCCTCCCAAGCAGCTGGGACTACAGGTGCCCACCAAAACGCCTGGCCATTTTTTGGTTGTAATTGTCATTGTTGTTTGGTAGGTCCGGGCTGGACTCGAACCCGCTAGCTCTGGTGTATGTGGCTTGTGCCTTAGCCGTTTGAGCTACAGGCGCCGAGCCACAATACACTTTTTTTTTCCTTTTCTAAAATTAAATCATAGCTGTGTACATTGATGCAATCATGGGGTACAAAGTTTTATATACAATTTGAAATGTTTTCATCGAACTGGTTAACATAGCCTTCATGGCATTTTCTTAGTTATTGTGTTCAGATATTTATATTCTGCATTTAGTAAGTTTCACCTGTACCCTTCTAAGATGCACCATAGGTGTGGCCCCACCAATTACTCTCCTTCCACCCATCCTCCCCCCTCCCCTCCCTTCCTTTGCCCCTTTCCCCATATCCTTGTGCTATAACTGGGTTATAGCTTTCATATGAAAGCTATGAATTAGTTTCATAGTAGGGCTGATACTTTGGATACTTTTTCTTCCATTCTTAAGATACTTTGCTAAGAAGAATATACTTTTAATGAGAAGATCTATTGTTGAATGACTGCCGTAGTATCTCATGGTTCTTCTGACTTACTGTGTTGGAATTAAATAACTATATACAGATGGTCTTCGACTTACTATAGTACAACTTAGGATCTTTATTTTTACTTTATGATGAGTTTGGGGGGTATTAAGTACATTTTTCACTTATGATATTTTTGACACACGATGGGTTTATTGGGACATAACCCCATTGTGAGACAAGGAGCATCTGTGTATTTAACAAGAGAGAGGAAAAGAATTACTCTCTGCTAAGGAATTTTCTCCAACTGGGATGATGGTTGGGTAGGCTCCCTTTATAAATGGGCGTATGAAGAATGCGTGGCCTTTTTTAGACCTTGCAATTCAATCCAGAAGATAGTTTTTGCTCCCTGGTTTTTTGCATTCAGTGCTTATATCAGCGAGTGACCAATGATACCTATCATCTAAGCACAAAAATCTCAGTGGCAAACTGTGAATATTTCTTGTTCACGTGACTGTAGTCAGCCAAGATTTGATGCCTCATCTGGAACCCACTGGGCGTGGGTTGGATCCTATGCTTGGATTTCTTTTGAGCAGGGGTTAGAGAGAGAACTGCCGGTGGTTTCTGTCTTCATGGACCACAGCTTGCTAAATGGGTGCCTAGAAGCATCGTGTAAACATTGACTGAGCTTTGAGCCCCCTAAAGAGGAAGAGTGGGGCATTATTCTCATCATCATACAGACCTGTAAGTCTGGCATAGATGTGTTGGTAACATGCCTGACAGCTCACAGTGCGGAAGCTGTGGAGTGAGGGACAGAACCTCAGGATCTTGAATCCTGGCTTCTTGATATGCAAATGAATGCCCCAAATCCTTGTCCTGCATTGCACAACTGTGATGTGTGTTGCAGCCTTAGCAGTCAGAAATTGAAGGCTTCTTTTCCTCAGCAAGAGAGTTGTGGTTTTCAAAAGGCTGGGTTGTTTGAAATGCAAAAGAAAGAGAAATCTATATATGTGTATAACATGCACGTAATAAAAAAACAGCTTTGTAGACGATATAAACTAAAATCTCTGAAACTGTTAGAATCATGATGTTCTATCTTGGGAAAAAAGTTGAGAGTTTTCTTTTTCGGACTATGGAAATCAATTTGGAGTAACATCTGAAATTTTTAAAAGCATTTTTGAGTGAATTTTACTTGACAAGGGAAAGGAAAAACAAACCACAATCCTAGAAAATATTGTTTCATTTAAAACTAACCTGGCAATCAAGAAGCTAAGGCAGGAGGATTGCTTGAGGCCAGTTCAAGATCAACCTGGGCTACATAGTGAGACCCTTGTCTCTTAAAAAAAAAGAAGAAAAGAAAAAAGCATTAGCCTGGTGTGATAGCTCATACTTGTGGTCCCAGCTACTTGGCAGGCTGAGGCAGTAGTAATGCTCCATCCTAGGAGGATGAGGCTGCAGTGAGCTAAGGTTGTGCCACTCCAGCCTGGCTGACAGAGCGAGATGCCATTCTTTGAAAAAAATTACAAATTAAAAAATTAACCTGGAATTAAATTAACCTCATAAAGTTTGAGTACTGTGTAACATTCAGTGGGTTTCTCATGCTAAAAGCTGCCTTAGCTTAGTGGACAAGATGAAAGAATTCAGATGAAAGCCAATTTACATAAAGTATGGCTATTTTATGGGTAGCCTTGGTATTTAGTAAATATTGCACCTAAATACAGTTGAAACTCTCTTGTACACTCTAGATTTCAGTTTTATAATACCATTAAAAGAATGTCTATATAAAAAAGGTATGTATTAGGATAATGTTGCTTGCTGTGACAAGCAAACCAAAAAATATTAATGGCTTTATTTCTTGCTCATGTAAATATTTTTGGTTAGTAGGCACCTCCTTCTTGTGGTGATTCAGGAACCCACATTGCTTCTGTCTTCTGGTTTTGTTATTTATTTATTTGGAGACAAAGAATCTCACTCAATTGCCCTTGGGTTGAGTGCTGTGGCATCATAGCTCACAGCAATTTCAAACTCTTGGGCTCAAATGATCCTCCTACCTCAGCCTCCCAAGTAACTGGGACTACAGGTGCCTGCTACAGGGCCTCGCTAGTTTTTCTATTTTTGGTAGAGACAGGGTCTTGCTCTTGCTCAGGCTGGTCTTGAACTCCTGAGTTCTGGTGATTACACCAGCCTCAGCCTCTCAGAGTGCTGGGATTACAGGCGTGAGGCCACGCCCTTGGCCTGGTTTTGTTATTCTTAATGGCCTAGAGATACTCTGTTTCTCGTTGATAGGGGTAGAAAGAGATAGGAGAAATCCTTTTGACTGGAAGAGACTGGCTCATATCCATTTTGGAAAGGTCTCGTCACATGGTCACAGCTGAATGCAAGGCTGGGCTGTGGGGTGCTCGGCGCGCTGCCTCAGAGTCCCACTACACAAGAGGCAGGAGCAGCGGCACTTACTAAGTCATCCGCGAAGACTGGGAGAGAAATAGATCTTAGGAAGGATATAGGATGTGATTTATTCTGTTTTAAGTATGTTGAGTTTGAAATGCCCATGAAGTTTGCTAAATAGGGATGTCAAGAAGGGCTGAGGAATTACAGAAGCGGAAAGACGCATGTTCATAGAAGGAAAGGTTGACAAACTATATTTTGGCTGCATCTGAGAAAGTAAGATGAGGACAGGAAAGTCTATCATTGGGTGGGACGATATAGCCAGTGGGTAATCTTGGGGAGAGCAGTGAGGTGCGTGTGGAAGGAGAGTGGAGTGGGTGAGGAGGTCATGGTGATGAAGGGATTAGAGATGGCTTGGGTGTGGATAGATGAAGGGTTCTCCAGAACCACAGAACCAAAAGGGGGTGTGTTTGTGTCTGTTACATAATAAAGGGCGTTTACGATGGTGAATTGGCTCACATGATTATAAAGTGAAGTCCCATGGCAGCTGTCTGCAAATGCAGGAATCAGAAAAGCTGGTAGTGTGGCTCAGTTGAAGTCCAAAAGCCTGAAAGTCAGGGAAACTGACATTGCAGCCCCTCTCTGAGGCCCAAGGCCTGAGAGCCCTGGCTGGTGCAAGTGCCAGAAAACCTACAAACTAATGTCCAAGAGCAGGAGGAGAAAAGGTGTCCTGCTCTGGAAGGGGGAGAGCAGGTGGAGCATCCCCCATCTGGCTGTTCTGGACGGTGCCTGCCCACGTGGAGGGTAGGTCTTCTCTCCTAGTCCACACCCTCCCAGACATGCCCAGAAACAGTGCTCACTGGCCGCGTGGGCATCCCTCAGCTCAGTCAGATGATAGCTGAAGTTACCCAGCACAGCAGACAGAAGTAGAGATGGCTCATTTGAGAAGTTGTGCTGTGAAAGGGATTAGAAATAAAAGTGTGATTTGGAAGGACGTGAGGGGTCAGAGCCATCTTGGTGTGCGAGTCACAGAGCATGTTTGAGAGGTGCTGAGGATGGTTTTGATGAGAGAGATAACTAAAGAAGGCGTTGGGAGGAGTGGGTGGGGGATCTAGCACACACATTAGAGGGTTGGCCTTTCCTGGGCAGAGGGACGCTTCCTCCGCTCCAGCAGGAGCAAGGAGGAGAAGACAGACGCGGAAGCAGGTAGCGCGGGTCCATCTCTGCGTGGAACGCCCTCAGCAATACAAAGGAGGGACTATAGACACCCACGGCAGCCGGGGTGACTCTCCAGAGCATCGTGCTGAGTGAAAGAGAGTCAATCCCAAGGTTATGTGGAGAGATCCATGTCTACAGAGGGTAACAAAACGTGTATGCATTTTAAGATGGAAAAAACTGTATTAAAATTGTAATACTCAAATCACATTTGACTTCTGCAATTGCAAGAGATGCGAGATATAATATACAAGATAAATGTTATCAGTATATATTGTAGAGGAATGGATACTATGCTTGCAAAGGACAGTTACTGATTCTTATCACATTAAAAGGAAGCACTGAGAACAGGACAGTCTCCTGGTAAGCCTAGAGACGTTTTGTTACTTAGGGGCAATCCCCCAAGTAACTCAGTGTTCTGGAATGAGATAAGATCGGTCACTCACTAGTAAGCATGTGTTAAACATTGATGCTTGGTACTTCTTCACGGGGGTTGTGGGGAAAGAACACGTGAGGAAAGAGAGCATGTGGCATTCCTTACGCATGCAGCCCTCACATGTAATTACCTTAACTCTGCACACCTGTTGTGTATGTCCTTCCCTTAATAGCCATTGCAGAGGGGCCTCTGGGCTACCCTGCAGTTAAGGTTAGCCCACCTCCTGCAAGCTTGTACTTCTAATCCGTGTCACACTTGATTCCTTCGTGCGGCAACCGAGACCAGGGCCTTAGGGGTCGCAACAATATATTATTACAATTTTAATATACTTTTTCCTTTCTTAAAATGTATATGTATATTTTTGTTACTTTCTGTGCACATCTATTCTCGATATGACAGTTATAGAAATGTAGAACTGATTAGTGATTGCCAGGTTTTGGGAGGGAAGTGTAGGCAAAGCGAGACAAAGGGCAGCTTGAGAGAGCCTTGTGTCCATGGACCTGCCCTGGTCAATGCCCTGGCTGTGAGCGGGCACTGGAGTTTAAGATGTTACCTTTAGGGGAAACTGGGTAGAGAGGAGTTACCTGAGTACCTGTATCTACAGTTACTGCAGAGTATGTTTAATTTTCAAAGTGTCCCTTTCCATACCACTGATATTAAAAAAATAGCTTTGTTTTTTTTTTTTAAAGCAGGTTGTTTAATAGATTTAGTGGTTTCACTTTTGTCAGTGCATAGTGAGAAGCCTGGGTGGGGGTAGGGGAGTTAAACAGGAATTGAGGAGAGAAGAAAGTATGAAATAGTCTTGAAGAACAGGGAGGTAGCTGTAAACAGGAGGATTTCTTGGTAACATCAACATTCTGTTTTTAAGTTCTGAGATTGTGAAATGAAAGTGAAGCCTGTCTACCCGTTTGTACAGAATACCAGGGAATTTTATGTGCTGGGTGTTTTGGTCCTGCCGAACACAACAGAGGGGCCTGAACGAGGGTCACTCACGAGAGGGGTGGGAGGGCGGAGCTGAGCTGTATGGGAATGAGAGGATGCTTCAGTGCCCATGCTGGGATTCTTCCAGGGGTTGCTTGGAAAGCGGACTAGAAGCTGGGACCTGGGTGCGCGGTAGGGCTGGGGTCTGAGTGGTGGCTGGGCTGGGTTTGACTTAACCAGCCCCTGACAGAGGAGTAAAACATTAATACGGTCACATGTCACTTCATGGTGGGGATTTTGTCGTCGTGTGGACATCACAGAGTGTATGTACACAAGGCTACCTAGTGTAGGCTGTACACACCTGGGCCGGACGGTGCAGCCCGTGACTGTACTGAATACTGCAGGCAGCTGTGACACAGTGGTAGGTATGCAGGTACCTAAACCTGGCTGAGCACAGCAGAGGCACAGTAAAGATACAGTATCATATGCTTATGGGACTTCCCTGCTACATGTGGTCTATTGACTGAAATGCTGTGTGGTGCATGAATGTACTTTGAAATTTGGCACTCTTTGAAACGTTTAAAGGTCAGAGATCTTTACAGTTCTTGTAGATGCTACTCTCTTGTGATGATCTCAGTTTGGGTTCTTAGTTCATGGTCAGCGATGGGGTGTGTGTGTGTGTGTGTGTGCAAATCCACAAATCACACTAGAGGCTTTACTCACTTAAAAACCTCCCATTTCTATTTGTTTTCTGTTTCTTAATACTTTCAAAATCACTAGGCTGAAGGCACATAACCAAGGGCAGGAATTGTTTTCAGTTGGTGTAGTGTTCTGCTCTAGAACTTATAAAATTGTGTAGTTCATCGACAACAGTTTATGAAGCTGGAGAATGTCTCTACCTGGTTCCCTGAGTCACCAGGAATAAAGAGGCAATGCTAACATCTTCCTGGTCTGAGTGTATGATTTTAAGGAGCCTTTAAAACCATTTATTGTCTTCACTGCACCTGAGTCAGTTTATATCCTGGGTATTTTGTTTGCTGTGTAGGTGTTCTACATAGAAAGAAAATATTTTGGTGTATTTTTGTGTTTGCAGTTTCTCCTTGTCAGGGTAGGAAGGTCCCATGAGACCAAGACTTAATGGGACACACAGCTGTCAGCGAGTTCCTTTGGCAGATGCTGCCTCCCAGTGGCTCTGTCAGGGCGCCTTCTGCTGTAGCTCAGCTCCCATGCAGATGGTCCACTGATGAGCCATTGCCCCTCTAACGAGCTCACATGGCGGTTCTCAGGCCCTGGGTCACTTCGTGCTTAGGAACTGCCAAGTGGCCACCACCTTGTTCACAGCCAGGCTGCAGCCTCTCAGAAACCCCAATCTCTTCTTCAGGCATCTTGCAAGGTGTGATTGGAGAATTAATTAAGGAAAGAGGCTAAACAGAACTGACACTCACATGCATTTCTTTGGAAGGGAGATGCAGAGGAGGGACTGCGCTGTTCACTTTGATGTATACAGTGAGCTCCAGAGAGTGCTAGAATCAGCAAAACTAGATCCCCAAACTGGCTCTTCAGAGATGTGACAGTTCTCTGCGCGATAGGGTTTGAAGGACTTAAAACTTGGTCCTGAGTGTTCATTCAGGAGATGTTTTCCAGAGGAGGCCCTGTTTCTCTTAAGCTTTCTGAAGCACCTTTTGCAGAACAGAAGGTGACTTGGGCTTGACCTCACTTTTGAGACAGAATTTCAGGATTGCCAGGGCAGGAAAATACTGAGACACAACTAAACCATTATCATCTGCGCACTAAGTTGGCCTTCTTGACCTTCTGCTGGGGGTGTTAGATGTGGCAAACCAAATCCAGTAAGTGAAATTCATCCATATACACCAAAGAAGAGATTGCCATCTGGTCATTTAAGGGTTTTGCTGGCATGATTTTAAATATATTTCTATCAGAATGAAACAGACTATCAGGAAAGGTCTGCATACCAATTAGACTAATGAAGAAGCAAGCCAAAAATGTATAGAATATTAAGTTCCACAAAGATTCCCCCCCATCACTTATATTCTATGTTCTAGTGTAAGTCTATAAATAATAGACTTTGGTCCTTCCTGAGGGAAAAATGAATTTATTGAGTCTATATGATAAAAACTTAAGTTATTCTTAAAACTTCTTTTAGAATAGGAATTTGATTTTAGGTGTTAAGCTTTTTGAAGAGGCATAATCATGTTTTTTCTTTTTGTCTTCTTTCTGCTGGCTATCCCCCTCTTACCTCCACTATTTCCCTGAAAGTCTGTTTCATTCTGAGAGAATGGACGACAGCCTGGGCGTGGCTTGGCATGGTTTTCCCATCCTTCGTGCACTGTGCACCTTTAGGTTCTGAAAAGCATGTGTGTGCCAGGTTTATCATCTTCATTCCTTAAATGTGCAGCTCGTAAGAGATGAAAAGGTTTGGGCTCCCCATGGGTCTGTGGTATCTATGAGGAAGCCACAATGTTGAACTGGTTATATTACAATTAAGAGCATGAAATATTAATTGAAATAACAGCAAAATAGTATTAACTATTGAATCTCACGCTTAGCAGTCCTCAAGTTATTGGGGAGGAGGAGATAAAGTTGGGGAAGGTAAGACCATGGTGGGTGTTACCATTTCATGTCGCCTTGGAATCTTAGTACATAGCTAAGTGTAGGTCACTGGCTCTTCCGGTGACATTTTCTTTCTTTCTTTCTTTTTTTTTTCCATAGAGACAGCGACTGACTTTATCGCCCTTGGTAGAGTACCGTTGTTCACATAGCTCACAGCAACCCAGCAACACAGACCAGCAACTCCTGGGCTTAGGTGATTCTCTTGCCTCAGCCTCCGGAGTAGCCGGGACTACAGGCGCCCACCACAACACCTGGCTATTTTTTTGTTTTGCAGTTTGGCCGGGGCCGGGTTTGAACCTGCCACCCTCGGTATATGGGGCCAGCACCCTACTCGCTGAGCCATAGGCGCCGCCCTTGGTGACATTTTCTTATTGGACACAGTCAAGCTGCAGTGCAGTTACACAGTGGTGCCCATGAGGCGCTAAATGCTTATGTGCTGAGATTTGTAGATTGTGCTGTACAGAGATCCTCTGGAGAGCAGAGGCGTGGTCGTAGGGTGTGATGCTGCCGTGATTAGCGGAGATATAGATCAGAAAGGGAATGGGATCCTTGCACTCAGCGGAAGGGAGTTTAAAGGTAGCGAGCAGGTGACTGGGCTGGGTGGAGATCGCATCTTAGGATCTTACACTGCTGCTTCAGGGTGTAAGGGACATAAAGTGGAGATCTGAGGCCCAGACCTAGTCCCACGTCAGTCTCCACTCACTTTCTAGACTTTGCACCCTCGCCCCAAACCCTATTCATGGGATGAGTCATGAGCACGTACTTTCTCCAGTGCTGCTTCTCTCGTGGAGCTGCTTGTGAGTGTCCCGTCACTGTCCTTGGAAACTCAGCACACCATGCCATCCATCTCTTGCTTAACATTCATTTATAGTGGCCAATCAAAGCTTCCAGGATGCGGATTTTTTTTTTTTTTTCATTTCCTAGATGGAAACTGATCCTTGATTTCATGTCAGCTCCACAGGAAAAAGAATAGGCGAAGAAATGCAAATGCCACCAACAGGGAAGTTTAAAGATTTATAAAAATTAGTGTTTCTGATGTATTAATGACTTGAGTGGTGGTAGCCTGCATTTGTCATTGTCATGTTCCATTGTCATTCAAGTACTAAATCTACGCATATTGTCAGGGTGAAATTTATTTTCTTGTGTCTTCCCAGCCGTGTAATTTCTCTGTTCTTTGGCAGTGCTGCCTCAGGCCCCTGTATCACCTGGGCCTGAAGGAAGAGTCGAGGGTAAGTCCCCTCATTGCTTTTAACTCATTGCTGACTTGCTCACTGAGGGGAGAGGATAGAACTTGTAAAAGAAAGTGCAATGTCGTTTATATGCTTGTTTCCTTCTTTCTGGAATCATGCTGTGGTCTCAGTGTGTCTCCTCTAAAATCAAGTGTTGCGTCTCTTGAATGTTATCGCAATCAAGTTGATGAAAATATCTCTGATTGTATCTGAAGCCTGTACACTGTACCCCATGATTGAATTATTGTTCACAGCTATGATTCAATTAAAAAAAAAATAAAATAAAATCAAGTGTTGCTAATTTGATTGTATTTAGAAGCAGGCTTTTAAGAGGTAACCAAGCTACTGGAGCTGCTCCCTGTTAATGGGATTAAGATCCTTTTTACTTTATTTTTATTGTATTGAGATAGAGTCTCACTGTGTCACCCTGGGTAGAGTGCCGTGGCGTCACAGCTCACAGCAACCTCAAACTCTTGGGTTATGCAATTTTCTTGCCTCAGACTCCCAAGAAGCTGGGACTACAGGCACCTGCCACAAGGCCCAGCTGTTTTTTGGTTGTAGTTGTCATTGTTGTTTGGCAGGCCTGTGCTGGATTCGAACCTGTTAGCGCTGGTGAGCTATAGGTGCCGAGCCTAAAGTCCTTTTTATTTCATTTTATCTTATTTTTTTGAGACAGAACCTCATGCTATTGCCCTGGGTAGAGTGCTGTGGCATCATAGTTCACAGCAACCTCCAGCTCCTGGGCTCAAGAGATTCACCTACCTCCACCTCCCAAGTAGCTGGGACTACAGGAGCCTGCCACAACACCTGCCTATTTTTTGATTGCAGCCATCATTATTGATTGACGGGCCTTGGCTGAATTTGAACCTGCCAGCTCAGGTGTATGTGGCTGGTGCCTTATCCACTTGAGCCACAGGCGCTGAACCCTAAGGTCCTTTTTAAAAAGAGGCTTCATGCAACAGTGTTTGGTGAGTTCGTCATTCCAACTTCTGCTGTGTAAGGCACAGCAAGAAGGCCATAGTCAGACCAAATGCTGAATTCCAGCCTCCAGAACTGTGAGAAATAAATTTCTCCTCTTTATAAATTAACCTAGTCTTAGGTATTTTGTCTAACAGCACAAACTGCCTTAGACAAAGGATGCTCACTATAAATTATTAATGCTGCACCAAATTCAACTTTAAGAAAGATTTTGCAGCTTCCTGGTCTCTACGAAGGCATGTGCATATGTTAAATAACAGACAGGGACGTTCATTTGTGTTTACATGTGTGCATACCCGTGCTATACTGCACTCTTTGTTTTTGTTTATTGTCCCAATAATGTAGGATAGGCTAGTACTCCTGTCCTAAGTTACTCTGAAGAGCAGAGATAATTGTGTATATTATTGACCTTTGATTAAAACCTCTGAAACAGATTTCTCTGAGCTCAGAAATAAAAGTTTAGATTGGTCTGATAAATTTGAATTCTTTCTTTGATTAAATAATGGGAGCTGAATAACCCACTGTTTCTGTCTTTGCCTTGGTTGCCAGGAATCTCAGTGCAAAGCATTTTGTTTGTTTCATTTTTACTTATTTCCTGGCTTTTGGCTGTAGTGATATATACTCACTCATATGTATATATGTATATACATATTATATATCATTACATATTTTATATATTTTTATATATATAATATATATTTATATATACATAAGATACATATATATGTATATATATATATAACATAATAACCCAGAGGGAAATAACCCATCATGTACACCCCCAACAAGATGAGTGTTGTTACTTCCTCCCCTTCCTTAACTGGGAAAAACAGAGATAAAGCACGTAATCTTTAAAGCCCTTTTCTGACATTCAAATTCCATTCCAAATACCTTTGTGCTACTTGAGCTGACTCTTCTTCTCTCCCGCTGCCTTGATATAATCTTATATTGTTCTTAAAGGATAGATCACTGCTATCTATCATGCCTTTTACCAGTTTAAAAATTCTTTGAGAGGTTTTCTTTGTGTCCTAATACAGTTACCAAATAAAACATGGGACCCTCAATTAAATTTCCATTCACATAAACAACTAATAATAATTTAAGTATACGTATGTCTAATGCAGTATTTGGAGCATACATATTCAGATTGATTGGAATTCAGATATATTTAGGCATCCCGTATTTTGGTTTGCTCAATCTGGCCATTCTATCCGTAAATCCTGGAAGGGTTCTGCACCTGGATGTTATTAGACGTGTCGTCTCATAGGGGCCTGCCTGGTGTGAATGGCAGGAATTTAGAGGTATTATACATGGGCATTAGTTCCACATCCTTTTCTTGCTGGTTTTTCCCCTTTAGCTGCTTAGTCACAATGGAGCCAGGACCATCTTTGCACATGACTCTGAGTGGATCTGACATGCGATAGACTGCAGGTGTGAAAGCGTGGGTGCATGTGCCACATCATGAGGCCTTCAGTAGTCACAGTGCTTTCTGTGGGTTCAGATAATGGGAGAGCAGTTACATTTAATGGATCGGCTGGAAGAAAGCTCTCAGGCTCTCAGGCTAGACAGAGGGCCATTTGGAGGGTGACTGGAGGAATCAAATGACTACCTTCCCCGACCTCAGCCCACTGATTTCCCTGATTTCCCACTGATTTTACTTTCCCTGGATTGAAAGGAATGCTGAGTAGCCTGGCAAAACCATTGCTGTAAACCATGAGGCCCTGACCTGGGAGCCCAGGGTTACTAAATGTCACCTGAGCTTTCAGAAGTAGTCAGTGGCTAAATGACAGCCCAGAAATGAAAAGGCAGAATTCCAGCCACACACCTGCCATTAATTTTAAAGCAGTGATAAGGCATTCGTGATGTTAATCTTGCCTTTGATTTCTTCTTAAAAACAAGGGCATCGTAATATTTTGTAAAGCACTTAGAGATTTGTTGCAGTTTCATTCAGATATGGGGTTAGTTCCTAGGTCCTCTTGCTTTGAAATCAGCTGGAGGGGGCATCACTTTCTTAGTAAGGGAGGAGAGAGCAGCCTAAACAATGCTTGACTGAGATCACGCACCCCAGAAATAGGCCCATTTGGAGGCACTGGAGATCTGCTATGTGGTATCTTTGAAGGAATATTTTGTGGTTATAGTGTAGGATTTTTGCTTATTCATTGGTTAGTATTAATGAGCATTTCTTAAGACAAAAACTTTCTTTAGGCAGCATGCACAGACTTTGTTATTGAGGAGAAAGAATTTGAAATCTACTGGAATAGACCCAGCCATAGAACTAGAAACTAACCCATGGAAATATATGTGGAAATACTTGATTATGTGAATTAGTCTGTATATAGAAGTTTCCTTATAAAAATAGCATGTTAGGAGATTTGGACTTGTCTGGAAATTTCTGCTTAGATTGCAATATGGAATTTATTTTTTCCCTGCTTTTTGTTTCTTTTGTAAAACTCCTGGTCCCTAATTCCTCCCTGGCCTTTGTCATAACTGTTTAGATGTAGGGAAGCTGTCAGAAATGTTTAGTGTCTCAGGATTCATCGATCAAAGCATCTTGGTGTGCAAAAGAGTGTTATTGAGTAGGATTCATAAAGTCTTTGAAAAGTAAGATATGTGTATAAGTTGTCCTCTAGTCTATTGAGGTTAACCAGCCTACTTTGAAAATATATACGGGATATTGTGGAGGCGGTAGACTTCTTTGGAGATGGTTTTTAAAAGACAAAATCAAACCCAGAAGTGACACAATCTCTTCCATATCAAGTTTAAAGCCTAGGAATCTTTTTCATTGTTATTATCATCATAAAACAAACAGGTGAACTAAGTTTGAGTATTTTAGGTAATGGGGAACTAAATAATGGAAAAATATGATCCCTGGGAGAAATGAATGGGAGACAGAATGGAAAATCAATAACAAAGTTAGTATCTGATGCTGTAAAAGCCCTGTGTTTTCCACGTTTGAGATGTGTGCTAGGTGTGATGAGGGGCTGCAAAGACAGCTGGGATGCAGTGTCAGTCGATGCTGAGTTTACAATATAGTGGAGTGTTTTGTGCACAGAAATAAATGGCACTCTGTACAGCCCACCCCACACAGAAGCAGGTGGGGTACTAGGAGAAGGTAAGGCTGGTTGCACCCCTAGAGCTGGATTCATTGCCAGTGGTGCCAAATGGGTAAAATGCCCTGCAGGGGGACTCGGACCACCACAAACTGTAGGTTCAGCACTGTGCTTGGCTCTTGACGTGTATTACCTGCTATCATCATCACCGAAGTGAGGAAATGGAAACTCGGAGAGGAAAAGTAATTTATTCAGGACTCCGTAGCTAAGAAATGGCGAAGCCAGGATGTGGACTGTGTCTGATTGCTTCCCCACTCTGTGCTCCTGAGTCCACCTGGTGGATCAAGAGCAAGAAACAGGTATCCCCAAGTGCCCAGTGCTCGAGAGAATTTGATCTGGCCTGAGGATCACACCCAGGAGGGAGACCCTTGACAGGAAGAGTTATTTAGCAGGGGAAGTAGGAGGATTACAGGCCTTCTATTTTGCAGGGGTAGGGTAGGCTCTGTATTCACATTCTGAATTCATTCTCAATGATCACTGTTTTACCCAGTGTTTATGTGAACTGAGGCTTTAGGAGGGTAAGAAGCCTGACCAAGGTCACACAGCTACTACATGATAGTAGTCAGGGTTTGAATTCAGAATTTGAACTTCATGCCTGTGGCCCAGTGATGATGGGCTTGAAATCAACAGTTTGATTTCGTGAGTTTAGAAATTTTAGGGTCTTTTCAGGATTGGAAGGTGCAGTGGACACATTTAGATGGAGTGCAATTTTGGAAAGGATTGTGCTAATGGGGGTTGAAAAGTCAGAGTATCATGAGGAGAAGGAGGAGATGATTCTTACTCAGTTGGTTATTATTTTAAAGAGGGCAAGGTCTTGGTCCTCAGGGAGGTTTTAGGAAGGCGGGAGGAGTCAGGAGGAGGAGGGCGACATGACGGCGCTGACAAGTAGCTTAACAGCTGCCCCACATATCCACAAAATGACTCTGAGAAAAAATGGTTCTATTTATTTGCCATTTCCTTCCATATATCTTGCCAGCAGCATTCATCAATATCTGTCATTTCCCAGGGGGTTTAGACACGTCTAGCAATTCATTCTACTGAATTATATTTCAATACGTGAATTGAGGGAGGCCAGATTGCAGATGTTAACTCTGACCTCTGCCCAGCCTCACTCAGACACCGCCACCACCCAGCTCATTGGTGTCTCATTCAGAGACATTCCAAGCCACATTGTTGCCATGTTCTCATTAGAGTAGGCTCTATTATCACTTCTTTATAAACTCAATTTTAAGTTGCCACATTAGCCTTTGGTTTATGCAACTGGAGTTTAGGGCCAAGCCATTACTTATTTTTTGGTAAGAATTTTAAATCCAGATAAGTATCACCTGAAGATTGACTGCTTTGATAGTCTAGGCAACAGGGAGTTGGTGGCCAGAGCTGGGTCTCCTTGCAGAATAAGAGAATTTGCTGGTGTTGTACACCAAGAGGCAGTGATGTAGTTGGTAATGAGAAAAACATACAGCTTACCAAGTACTAATAGGTGCATTAGCTTACTTGATCCTATATGTATCCTTATTAGAATTTGACTGAGAGCAGTAATCTTAGTGAATAGAAGAAATACTGCTTCTTTATGAGTAAGTTAAGGAAGAGCAAAAGAAAAGCCACATAATTTTCTCTCTAAGTGTGACTTTGAATCATTTCCGTTTGAAAATGTACTGCGTGTTGGCACTTTTGCCATTTATTATTAAGTGGAAAGAGTAGCAGGATGGCTGTCTGTTACTAAGGTTGAAAAGACACTGTGCCTTTGATTCTCCTTGCCATATTACCCACACCAGAAGTTGTTTTTGATTTAAAACTGCAGCTGTGGTTGGCAGTGGCAGTGACAGCTTGAGGTTCTGCTGCATGGTCTCATGGTTTGTGTGAAGGCTTTGACTTCTGTGTTGTAGAGATGTGTGTTCTGTTAGTTTTCACCAGTCCCCAGTGCTCTCACACTGTGGAATTGAGGGTTCGTGATCCCTTAAAACACTTGTCAGGTACCCAGTCTGTCCGGGCATACCCAGAAGAAACGGTTAACCTCTGATTCCTGCCCCCCAACCTCCTGTTAAAGCCTTCCTCTGACTCTGCCAGGCTCTTGTAATTGATAATTCATGCATAACTCTGTCATGCTCTTTTGTGTTAGATATAGAATATTAGTGATAATATTCTTCTAAAGAGTAAAATTGAGCATCTCTGATAGATTTGAGTCTAGTGGTAAAACAGGAGTTTAGCAAAAAAAAAAAAAATGAGTCTTGTAGCAAAACAGACGGTTAATTTGATAAAGACACCATTACTTCACGATGTCACCCTGCTCTACCAGCCCTCTAAGAGACACGTGCTCTCTCGATTCCAATTTCAATTTCCTCACCAATTTGAGACCACTGGCTGGTAGGCAGTGATGTCATTAAGGACTTCAGGGTAAGGTTCTGCTTTGAACTTTTCTCGTGTAAGCACACACCACTTTTTGTTTCCAAGGCTAGAATAGCAGTTCAGTATAGGAGACAGTGAACTTCTGCACTCTCTGGTCACAGGTCTCTTGGCTTCTCAAATTGTATTTACTTATGCCATTAAGAATGATTTAGCAGCATTGTTGATGCTGTCTAGTACAGTCATTCTTTTGCAGTGAGGACAAGAAATTGGAAGTCAGTCACCCATGTGAGCAGGAAGATGAAAGCAACTATGTCTCTGTTGCAGTGGCACGGCTGAAGATGGATAAAGGGAGGCTGTAATTGCCCGTGAGGACGAGAGCCACGCGACGAGGGAACAAATGTTTAGGAGTGAGCAATGGGGCATAGAAGAAGAATCTCTGGGTGAAGATGGAGTTGAGGCAATGGCTGCTGAGTCATGATTCGAACCAGATTCAGCTAGTGACTTATCATGGTCTCTACCCCTGTTTTCATTTCCAAAGTTCAGTGAGTTCTCTCAAAACTCACTTCCCTGACTTACAAATGACTGGAATGGCTTATGTTACTAAATGCAGTTTGCAAAAGCAAGTGCTGATATAGTTAATGTGGTTACCTCCTTTTGGACAACAAAAAGGATCTCCTTATTTTTCCCCTCTAAGATCCAGTCGCTTGGGCTGAGCAAGAGAGGGTTTTATTTTCATTGTGGTAAAATTATCTGTAACACAGTTTTTTACCACTTTAACCATTTTTACGTACACAATTTAGTCACATTAAGTAAAACCATCACCACCCTTCATCTGTAGAACTTTTCCATCATCCCAGGCTGAAACTCTGTATCCATTTAAACACAAACTTTCTTTTCTTCCTCCTCCAGCCTCTGGAAACTACTGTTGTACCTTCTGTCTCAATGAGTTTGACGGTTCCAGGTACCTTCAAATGGCATCATATAGCGTTCAACCTTGTGTGACTGGCTTATTTCATTTAGCATAATGTCTTCAAGGTTCATCCATGTTGTAGCCTGACTCAGACTTTCCCTTTTAAGGCTGAGCGATAGTCTGCTGCATGTATGTATCATATTTTGTATATCCATCCATCCCTCCATGAGCACTTGAGTTGCTTCTGGCTGTTGTGATTGGTGCTGCTGTAAACATGTTTGCGCCCCTGCCTTCACTTCCTTTGTGTATATGCCCAGAAGTGAGATTCAGCAGGGGAGCCTTTACTAGAAGGTAAAGTGTTGGGGATGCCCCTCCTTTCAGTTCAGTGGTAGGTGTGCACTTTCTGGGAGCGGCTGTGAGAGCTTCAGTAGATGGTCAAGTGAGCAGCAGGCTGCTAGCTAAAGCCTATTAGCCAAGTATCTGTGAAGAAATGGAATGAGAGAAGTTCACACACGGAGCATTTGGCCCCATCTGCCTGCTCATGGCACCAGCACAGTGTCAGCTTTGGCACTGTTACATCTGTTCCTATCCCTGTAGCCTCTGTGATGCTGCCCCTGTTCTCCCTCTCTTCCTGACGTGCCTCTCTCACCTCATCCCATCCCTTGCTAGTAACACACGGGCCACCTCGGCATCCCTTTGTTCCTGTTTGGTACTTTGGAGGGATGAACAGACTTTTTCAGAGTTCTCATGTGTGACTGAGCCCCCATCGAAAGAGTGCTTTGTTACAGTTATTGGGTCTTAGTTTCCCCTTGATGTCCTGCTTGCACTCCCAGAGAAATAACCCAAAGTGGAAGAGTATGGACTAGCAAATCTAAGTTGTACTTCAGGTGAGATGGAACTTTTTTGATGGAAGCTTTGAAATCTAGTCAGGTACCATTATTTCCCAATCATCAAGTAGATCGCCACAGCCTAGATTTAATTTTCTCTATAGCCATTCTGCTCAAATTATTGGTGACTTACTATTTTCCCACTTTAGTGGGATACTTCCAGCTTTGAGGTGCTTTTAAAATGCATGTTCAAAAATATGCATTTGTGAAGTTCTTACTTCTCGTTTCTTGGAATTTGGTATAGAAACAAAGGAAAACACATTCCAGGAGAGGTCATATGTAGCCTTGATAGAACCAAGGCACAATCCGGGTCTAGGCTCAGTAATCTTATCTCTAAAATGCTACAAAACTTCTCAATCTTAAGCAGAGGTCCCATGGCTAAAAGAGTAATAGCAACCAATATCAAACTCCATTCAAACAATTCATATATCGGTGGTTGAAAACTGACAAGTTATTGTTTCATCCTGACCAACTGATTCCAGATTTAGCACAGACCTCCATTGCCTCTAAATTTCTAAGTTATGTCAGTAGAAGATATGATATCTTTCTAAGTTATGTCAGCAGAAGGTATGATATCTTAATAAGTGCATTATTTATGATTATTAGGAAAAATATGCTTATGTAGGATTTTAGAAACATGTTTCCAAAGAGCATAGAGCTGATCAAAGTTCCAGTTGTAACAATACACTCAATTCAGTATTAAAATAGAGCAGCCAGATTGCTAGGCAAGCTCACCTCTCCTACAAATTGGAAATGGTATTATTCATTAATTGCCACCCTATGCAGCGGAATAATGCCATTGACAGATGCTAATTTTCTTAAATTGTAGGCAGCAAATGATGCATGACTACAACAGTAACACACTTTTTCGAGGCTCTTGGTAGTCATCAGAAAGCGAATTTATATAAAGTTTGATGTAATCACTACCAAGTGTGGCACTATGTTAGTGCCTTTTAATGACTCCCTTAAATCCATCTGTTGTCCTTTTTTCCCTATTAACTCTAATGGGGGTCTAGGCAGGAATAAAATATCCCATGTGTTGTGCTAACAGACCCTCCAATTTGTAATATTCATGTGATTCCTTAGGATAAGACCTGTGTAAGAATAATGACATCTAAAACCCGTTCTAGCATTATAAACATTTCCTGCATATGTACAGAAGTGCTTCCTAATTTATTTTTGGACTAGTTTAACAAAATTTTCTCTCTTGTACTTTCTAATCTGATGTGTGTTGGGTAAGTGGCTCTTTGTATTTATTTTTTTAAGCTTATATTTGAGTGTCCATTCTGTAATTTAGTTTAGATTTTACAACAACTCCGGTAAGCATACCCCTGATTTATAGCTGAGGAACCTGAGACTTAGAGAAGTTCATGATATAAGTGATGGAATCAGTTGTGAGGTTCATAGTTGGAACTCAGTAGTCTGGCATTGAAGTCAGTTGACAACTGAAGCAATTAATTTTTACTGTTGCCAAGGACCTTCACGTCCTTTTGGGTTTGAAGAGACTGTAAGATAAGAATGTGGGCCAATCAGTTAGTGAATGTCTAAGGGTCATCTTTATGGTTAGGCTGTTCAGCTAAGTAAGGACCTGAAGGCTGACCTTCCATCTTGTTACCAAGACTGGATATTTACAAGAGATAGTGACAAATGAAATATATGCAATAGTGTTAAGTTGAGTGATTCCAGAGAGCAAGATGACATGCATGTCTGTGACCAGTGGTCTTCTGCTTATCTTTTAATTGCCCTGTGAGGTTTAACAAAACTGAAGTGTTCACAGTGCAGCTTGGAGTGAATAGAGAAAAAAGGGTAGGGTCCTGGTTTCGCTTCTTTGTGCTCCCCAACACTGGTTCTAGATTCTGCCCAGTGTCTGACTTCACATTGAACCAGGCCTGGTCTCACTGAGCCAGGATCCTTGCATTTCAGTTTCCTGCACTGAGGACTGATTCAGGAACTATTTTTCACTGCTTTCGTTCCATCCTCCCTCTGGAGGAGAAAGAGCTTTTCCTAGTCATGGCTGCTATGACTTCGATGCTGGGACGATGACAAGGTTCCTCCTGGTTCCTCTTTGCTGCCATCCCCCCAGCTCCTTGAGTCCCCACCCAGGACCTTTGGTGCGTCCCCAGCATTGCCCAGATCCCAGAAGATCCTGACCTGGGCCTTAGAAGCTGCCATTTTGAGGTGTGGAAGGAACATTTTCTGGCTAGTTTGCCAGGTTAGAATACAGAACACATTTTTTTGCGGTAGGAATCATTAAAAGCATATTGTAGGATGTCATTTGTAAAAATAATAGAGAATTATTCAGTTCAACTCCATGTTCCTACCAGCAAACTTTATCAAAGATTAATATTTGCTGCATTCTTCAGATGCATTTAAACATTTAGTGTTAAATTTATTAAAGGTACAAGTCAAAAACTTAATTCTTCATTTAAACTTTTAAGTTGAACTAGCAGACCCACTATTCCTTGCAGGTAATCTTTAAAATAACAAAATTTTAACAAATGTAGCATCTTCCTCCCTGTACCTAGCCCCCATTTGTTCTGCCAGAGATTACTACAACCTTGGATTTGTTGTTTATCACTTCTAAGAAATATCAATTATTTTAATAGTATTTAGTATTTTTCTTCATTTCTTGTGGCCCGGCATAAGAACCCAATTACCATGTTTTATCCTGTCACTACGGCAGTGGAGGAAGATTCAGGTCTCATAGGAGGTGAATAGTGACAGTGTATTCACTGCTTTCCATGTCCTAGACTGAGTAAGTAAGTGCATGATGTCCTTTCACTTTATCTGCTATCTTGTAAGGTATTATCCCCATTTTATTTATTTATTTTTTCTCATTTTAGAGATGGGAATTTGAGGCTCAGACTAGTAAGAAGTGGGTTACAGGCGCAAGTTTGTCTGATTCCAAGCCTGTGGTTTGAATCACTCTGTTACCATTTTTCCAGATGATTTTCTATTTCTTTCTTTCTTTCTTTTTTTTTTTTTTTAAGGGACAGAGTCTCACTTTGTCATCCTCAGTAGGGTACAGTGGCATCACAGCTCACAGCAACCTCTAGCTCTTGGGCTTAGATGATTCTCTTGCCTCGGCCTCCCAAGTAGCTGGGACTACAGGCGCCCACCACAACGCCTGGCTATTTTTTTGTTGCAGTTTGGCCAGGGCTGGATTCAAACCCACCACCCTCGGTATATGGGGCCGGCAACCTACTCACTGAGCCACAGGCACTGCCCGATTTTCTATTTCTCTATATAATATGGATTCTTATAAATATAGAACCATCCTATATTAATTTATAACTTTTTAAACCTAAGCATATGTGATGAATATTTTCTTCTGGTAGATTGGGCTTTGGAGTCAGAATCCTGTTTCGCCCAATTATTTAACTATGTGTCTTTGTTATTACATAACCTCTCTGGGTTTAAAATGAAAATGGGACCGGGCATGGTGGCTCATACCTGTAATCCTGGCGCTCTGGGAGGCCAAGGAAGGTAGATTGCTTGCACTCAGGAGTTTAAGATCAGCCTGAGCAAGAGCGAGACCCTGTCTCAAAAAACAAAACAAAATGAAAAAAATAGCTGAGCGTTGTGGTGGGTGTCTGTAATCCCAGCTACTTAGGAGGTTGAGGGAAGAGGAAGTTCTAAGCCCAAGAGTTTGAGGTTGCTGTGAGCTATGATGCCATAGCACTCTACTGAGGGTGACAAAGTGAGACTCTGTCTCAAAAATTAAAATAAAAAAATGATAAAATAAAATAACACCCCTCCCCCCCAAAAGAAAATAATAGAGTTAAAACAAAGGTGGCGATATCTACCTCATGGTGTTGTTAGGATGCTGCAGTGCCTGGCATATTAATAGGGCCTTAATGTATTTTAGCTATTATGTTATACTTATAAATGAAATTTAAGAAAATGATCTGTTCAGTAGTATTCTTTCTGTTTAGATTTGATCAAGTAATGTTGACATAGTATAGCTTAATTACATGCACTTTAGTCAACAAACATTGAACTTTTATCAAATGCCGGTACTGGGGATACAGACGTGAACAAATGTGTGTCCTCACATCATGGAGTTATAGGGAAACAGTCTAATATTTATTTTTTATTAAAGGAAAAAAAGACTTTTATACTTGGTTAGAATTCTTCAGTGAACAAAAATAATCAACACTTGCCCTTTACATTTTTCCATTATTAAATTCTGCAAGTGTTTTCGAATCTATCCTTAAGTTTTCTTTAAAATGAAGCGCCTAGGGTAGAACAGCAGTGAGGCCAGAATAGATTCTGTGCATCAAATAGACCTTGATATCATGTAGCTTTTATACCTTCTATCATGTCTCTTTTCCAAACACAAAGAAAATATAAAACTTAAAATATGGAAAAAGACATGGTGGGGGGGAACCCTGTGGATCCATATTACTGAAGGTTGGTATATTATATTTAATATTTTTTTAGATTGGTATATTCTTCATATCCTTTGAAGACTGAGTTAAACTATTTAGTCATGTAATGCTAATGTTGCATTCCTAAATGCTGCCTGCACTTTTCCTGCCCTTCTTCATTAATTTCCTGCTTTGGGGCCTTATGGGGGGGTGTATTTTCAAAGCCCTTCTTAGGTCACCTTTTAGTTTATATTTCAGAATAAGGCAAGGAAAAAAATTAAGATTTTAAACTTTAAATGTAACATTCCTTATACAAAAATATGTCTGATTTTTTTTAATGATAATTAGAACCACAGAAGGTGATTGTATTTTATTTTCAGTGGTAGTATTTGTTTCAATTAATTGACATTTGTTATATTTAACTACTTAGAAAAGGTCATAATCTGTTATGTAGGGTGAGCAGGGAGCAGGTGACAAAAATCACTGTAATCCTATTTTTTGCAAGACAATATATAAAAAGAAACTCTGGAAGAAAATCTCCTAAAGTATTGATAGTGGTTTTTCTTTGGTTTATCATAGGTGATTTTTGTTCCTTGGTATATATTTGTATTTTCTTCTTATAAAAGAAAAGAAACTCATCCCGAGTAAAGAAACTTTTCAATTTTACTGCTGTTATGGCTAAATAGTTAACATTTATTGAGTATTTATAAGATCTTCTAATCCCCTGAATAACTTTACATAGTCAATTCTATCCGTTCCTGTTTTAGACACGGAAAAACCAAGGCCAAGAGAGGTGACTAACTTACTTCCCCGGTGTCTTCAGCTACAAGGCAAGATCTCAAAAGCCAATCTAGTTTTTCTCCAGAGTCTGTGCTTTCACTAAGTAATAAGAGAGTGAAAGAGCACTCTTGGTAGAATAAGAAACCATTTTTTTCCTCAACAACTAAAATATAATTCTCTGAAAGCACTTGGATTGAATAAAGCAGTGGACCTCTTAACATGGATAACTGAGGGGAAAGGCCCCAAGCCCCTGCGTTTGGTAGTGCTGGTACCAGTCAGAATGTACGGTAATGGTAAACTAGTTAGTATACTGCAGTAGTTATTAACTAGTGTGATGTGCTTGTGAAGTGCACTCCTGAGGGTAGAACAAGGAACAGATCTTGACTTTGCTTCAGGCTACTAGGTACACATGTTCATAGGAGTGTGTAACCTTTTGGCTTCTCTGCACTACATTGGGGTAAGAGTTGTCTTGTGCCATGCATTAAATACACAAACACTAGCTGATGAGTAGGTGGGGGGGGAATCTGTGCATATTTTTATAATATCTGTCACCACAGATAAGCAAAAAACATGTTCGTGTAATTTTCATGTGGTTCATGGGCCACAGTTTGGACACCTCTGCATGTAATGCCTTTTAAGTCTGGAGAGAAATAAGCTGAAGTCCCCACACATGGCCCTCAAGTGATTCTATGAGTTCCTTGCTATCTTTTTATTGTCTCTGTGTTTTCTGGGAAGAAAATGTCCACTTGTCCTTTTACCATTTAATAAATATTTATTAAGTGCCTATTATGGCCAGTCATTGTGCTAGTATCAAGGACAAGCAGATAAAAATCAAACATGGTCTCTGCTTTTAAGGTCTTTCATTACTGTGTGACTGTTCACATCCATCTATACTTTCCTGAAGTCAAAAAGCCTCATTTCTTGTGTGTTGGTACTAGTCAAGTCCATGTACTAAGGAAGTAACAGAGTGAATTGGTTCAGCTGTTTGACTTTTAAAAGCATAAATGTATATATTAGAGTTCAAGGTTGATGGAAATTGCTCAGTGAACCTAGATTGACATTGATGTCCTGATTTATGCAAGTAGATCCGATTATGTATCCTGCAGACACGGTTGGATGGCCACCTGCACTTGGGGGAGAGAGGCGAGGGTGAAGGTGAGAAGAGGCTCCAGCCCCATTTCACCTTGAAAGAACTTCACTTCCTTTCCCTTGGTCATAGTCTCCACTTTGTAGATGATTTTCTAATTGATTCTTAGCTCACTTTCCATGTAAGATTTTTTTTCAAAGAATGTTCACAAGTCCACATGTTTATTTCTGCAATGTTGAGAATGCTTTCTCTGTGTGTGTGTGTGTGTGTGTGTGTGAAATGCGCACTTCATCCTACCCTGATGAAGCCATATAACTGTAGGGGATGAGGAGGTCAAGTTGGGTGTATGTGGGAAGATAAGGCCAGAACTGCCACTGGATCTCCCGACTTAATTAGAATCATTTCTCTCTGTGCTATTAATAAATGTTACCTCCAAGAACGGCAGAAATAAAACAGGAGGATGAGGACGAAGGTTGGCAATTCCCCTTGCTGCGGGCACTAGGGCCTGCCACTTAATATTCTCTTCTCTTTAATCCCAACAGGGAGGTACCTCCTTCCAAACCCGGTGGCCGGACAGGCCTGGCCAGCCTCGGCAGAGACGTCCAACCTCGTGCGCATGCGCAGCCAGGCCCTGGGCCAGTCGGCACCCTCGCTCACGGCCACCCTGGTGAGTGTCCTCAGGCGCAGGGCGCAGGTGGGGGTTGTGGTATCTTATTGCCTCCCTACCTCCCTAGGAACTACTTAAGTTTTTTTGAGTTTAATTAGATTTAAATTTACATATGTAATGTTAAACGCAGATTTGGCGATGTGAAATTTCATGCTTTCAGTGTGATTAATTTCCATCTCTCCACTACAGATTTGGAGACATCTCTCTTAATTTTGCCACATCTCCACCCCTCACCCAAGAGAAATGAAAATGTTTCTAGGGTTCTTTAAATTTTAAACTTGGAAAGAATTTCAAACCTACGGAAATGGTGTAAGACTAAGAAAAATACGTGGTGGCTCACGCCCGTAATCCTAGCGCAGTGAGAGGCAGGGTGATCACTTGAGGCCAAAGTTCCAGACCAGCCTGAGGAACATCGCAAGATTCTTGTCTTTGTAAAAAATTTAGAAATTAGGTGGCCATAATAGGGTGAATCTGTGGTTTCATCTACTTAAGAGACTAAGACAGGAGGATTGCTTGAGCCCAGGAGGTCAAGGTTACTATGAGCTATGAATGGCCCACTGCAATCCAGCCTGGGTGACAGAGTCAGATTCTGTTTCTCTAACCAAAAAAATAAAAATAAAAAATAAAACACCCATGTATTCGTTATGTAGATTTGAGTAATTAATATCTTGCCCAATTTGTTTTCTCTCTGTGTGTATATATATATAAATATAAATATGTATATAATATACATCCACACACAATTTATGAACCATTTGAGGGAAAATATATACCATAGCCATTTGTCATGACATTTATCTACTTGAGTAAATTTATGACTTACAATCCTATCCCCTGCTCTGCCATCTGTATTTCAGTTTTATCAATTGACTCATTAATGATCTTTATAGCCATTCTCCTGCTCTATTGTAGGATCCAGTCTAGGGCCATGTATTGCATTTAATTGCCCATTCCCTTAGTCCTCTTCAATCTGGAATCTTTTCACAGCCTTTCTTTGTCTTTTATGACATTGAAGTTTATGAAGAATTTTTTTTTTGCTGGGTTATTTTTCAGGGGAATATTTTTCATGTTTGCTCTTTCCCTGTGGTGCAAGTCAGGTTTTGCATACCAGGCCAGAACACAGCCCTGGCGGTGTCGTGTCCTCTCAGGCCATAAGATGTGCAGGCTTGACTGTGGCATTAACTTTAATCTTCTAGTCCAGGCATTGCCTGATATTGCCACCATAGTCATGACTTTCTCTCTTGCAATTCATAAGCAAACTGGGGGGTAATACTTTCAGGCCATACACATATGCTTTCCATCAAAATTTTTCCCCAGATTCTTTTCTATGATGTTTGAAAATGAAAATAGTTTCCAACGTCAGCACTCTCCACATTTACCATTTGGCACGCAGCATAAATATTTGTGTATTTTTTAGCAGCATGGACTTGCACATTCCTTTTAGTATTTTTTCTCTAGTGTAAACTTTTAGTGTTAACATAATGCTTATTACTAGAATTTTTTTGCTATTTTGTCCTTTCTTTGATTTAATTTTTGGCTCAGCTAATAACATCTATATGTATTGCTTTAGTATTGGCGGTAGGGTCATAGGGTGTGGAAATAGATTTTAAATATCTTTCATTGATGAAGATGCAAATAATATATGGTATCTTATAATTTTTTGCATTGGTAATGAATTATGTTGGATATTTGGGAAACACAATAATGCAAAGAGGTTTGATTTAGGTTTAACCTCTAACTCTGCTTTTGCCATTAAATAAACTTGGGCAAGTCATTTAGTTTCTCAAATTCCATCACCTCATCTGCTCCTTCATGATGGAAAGAGGTATTATGTAGCCTACGAAGGTCCCTTTCAACTCTAGAACTCCCTGAATCTCCTTTCAGAATAATTAAGATTAGCCATGTATTGAATAAGTATATTCTAAAGAAGTTTCTTGTGGGATATTTTGTGATTTCGAAATTGAGTATTTAAACCAAAATTCATCTTTTTCCTCACATGAAAATTTTGGGACTTATTTTTTAAAGATATAGTTAGAGATGGTAGAGAATATGTTCCTCTATTCTGTCACCAAGGCCAAAATGACTTCTTTTGTTTGGGGGACGTTATTAAAAGCTTGTTTTATTGTGATCATTTATTTTTTAAGGAAAGAGGAAAATACTTCACAATTTGATTTTTTTTGACAGAAGTGCTTTTTTAGCCACTACAATGTTATTCTTCACATTTAAGTAGTAATCCTATGTGTTTATTACCAAGTAAATCACTCAGATTAAAGCAACACTGTCACAAAGCAATATATCTTATTACCTAATACTGGTAATCACATACCAGAAAGAGAAACTGCTTTATTCATTGAGTAAAAATGTCATGTGACCTCAGGTATTTGGGAATGGTATCCAATCATAAGGAGAACTGTTATAGAACATTGAGAAGGACACTTCCAATAATCTGTCTGATGCCATTTTTATTAAGGAATTACTTAAATCAATGGCTTATCTCCCTGTAAGTTTTTATAGTATTTGCTTAAGATCAACAGTGGGAAAAATGCTGGAATACTATGTACAGTAAACTTAAAATAGCTCTTGGCAAATAACAAGTCTGAAGTGATGGCAGTATTAATACTTCTGTTGTGACTGTTGCATGGTGAGTAAACTTGGGCACAGAAGCCAGAATGTGATTAGCCATTTGCTATTAGATAGTGCAGGCTTGAAATTTAGTCATCATTTTATCTTTCCTTTTAGAGGTTTCATTAGTTTCTAACTGTAGTGTGGGAAGCTGTTTGTCTCCTACTTTTCTGTTGTGTTAAGAGCAGTAGGGCAGAGCTGCCGGGCGGAGCAACATCTTGATTTCCTTATCAAGGAATCTTGATACAACACAACCCATTCTGTGCTAAGATGCGTCCAGATTTCTCTGCCATATCATTTAGTTCTATATGTGACTCAAGTAAATGTTACTGACTGTTCCTGGTTTTGGTACCCTTTTGTAAAACTACATAGCTAAAGGGACACATTAATCTGTTTTGTGTTTCTACCAAATTTGGATTGGATTACGTCTTCATTAAGTCTGCCAGTTACAATCCACACATTTGATAGAGAATGGTGCTAAAGAGATGAGCGTGTACACCTTTTAGAACACTTTTTCTTTTTCCTTTTCTCTTTTCCTTGTCTTCTAAACAAGTTGATGTTTGTGGATGTGCACAGTGCGAAGGACGCTGCTCAGTCTGCCGGATTCTCTCCTCCAGCCACTCTCCCTCCCCTCCGGCCCCTGTCTTAGAGCTGTGAGCCCTCCTTCCCTGCCTCCCTCACCTGACCATGCTATACCTTTGTTTTTGTTCTTTGTGTTTATGCCTCGTGTCTCCCTGCTAGACGGAAAGCTCCTTGAAGGCAAAATTTTTGTCTGATTTGACTTTCTACTCCTCACTGCTTTTAGCACAATGCCTTGCATGTAGGAGACATTCGATAAATAATGTTGAAGGAAAGGATAATTCTTCATGGAAAAGTGACAGGTTCTGTTAGGAGAGTGATGGTGTGTCTGCCTGCTGTAATGGCTGGCTTACTACGACCATCCATCTGAAACCTCTATGGTTTTGCTGTTCACTGTGCATCTTACAATTCTAGTTAGCCTTGAAGTCCATATAGTCCAAATCCTGTTTAGTTCCACATCAGGCACTCAGAAAACACAGTGACAAAACGGTAAAGCGAAGGTCAGTATCCACTTTCGGGGCAATTTCATTAGTGTGCTTTAAAGCGGTCATGTGGTTACATTGGTTTCAATATTTTGTTGATTCATCGAATAAGTTGAAGTGATGTGTGTGTTCATGTGTGGAAGAATTAGAAAAATAAGGAATCAAAGGGGTTTATGTCCAAATGACAGCATTGCACTGGATGTAATAAGTCCCTGTTTAATCACAACAACGTACATTTCAGGAAAGTGTAGAACTTCAACCTGAGAAGTATTAATATGTAAGATATAAATGAAGGCCCTGAGGTTTGGTATGTATGAATTTTAGTAAATGCATGACCTGTAGTGATTTAAATGCCACAGGCAAACTTGAAGGTGAAGCTAACTACCTTCTCAAGGAGGAGATTAATTCCTACCCTGAAGTATCTAGTTTTCCTTGGCAATGCTAAATGTAGTTGCATTCCCTCTCCCAGACACATTGGGCATTCCAGATAAATGGCATGTTGCCAATTCATCCTAAGTAGCCTGGTCGCTGGCAGAACACATGCTCAGCCGGTGTCTGCCTGCTGGGACACCAGCCGGGAGTGCTGATGAAGTGTCAGATGTATACTTCATATACATTAATCTGAAGAGGGGAAAACCCATTTTCCCATTTGCTCCCTCCATCTTTCTGTCCCTCCCCACACACATGGGTAGTTTATCAAAGAAGTCGTAGTCGTCAAAAACAGAGGGATTTATACAGATGCTGCTTTCTGGTAAGAATGATGGAAATTTCAGGAGGCGAAAGCAGGACCAGTGGTAACGAATTTCTTTGTAGGAAAATAAGGCAGTAAGTCCTCTGACAAGTGAAGTTTAGAAATGGTATATGTGGCCATCATAGGAAATATTCAGTACTTTTGTACTTCAGAGTAATATAAGGACAGCAGAAGCACTGTGAAAATTAGTTTGTAGTTATCTTCCTCTAATTTTCTGTTTAATTTGAATCACGTGCCTTGGCTGTTTTGTTTGTGTGAAGGTCCCTTTCCCATTCTTCCTCATTGAGGTTTCCTTGACGCTCATTTCAGACTGTTCTCTATACTGCTGGCCACACCTCCCACTCCTGGTACTATCCAATGTACTACACTGTTTCCTTATTTTGTTACATATCTCTTACTGAATGAGTTTCATGGAGGCAGAAATAACTCTGTGCCTGGCATATAGTAGGCGCTTAGTGAACTTGGTGAGCACATAAACATATGTTTCCTTTCTGTCCATTTTCAGTGCCCTAGAACTAACTCTTGCATATGTATTTTTAATCTATGATAATTTGGGGGGAGGTTATATTATGTAGCCTAAGCAAGAACAGAGAAGTTGAATATGGAAACCATATTTAGGAATCAGACAGGATGTAACCGTTTCCCTGAAAAATGAGAATGAAGGGGAAAAGCTGAGTGGGCTGCCGGAGATCAACTCAAGGTTCTGCCACTTATTAGCCTCAGTTTCTTCATCTGTGAAATGGGACCAGTGGTTGTTATTGTGAGGATTAAAAGAGCAAACTCTGTGGTACTCATGAGTAGTTTAGAAACTCAAGAAATGCTGTCAGCAGTGTTCTTGGGCTTAGTAGGAAAAGTGTTCTTTGAAGGGTGTGAGTTAGGCTTCCCTGGGATGGTTTATCAGAAGGAAGAAAAGCAAGCACTTTTCCATTAGATTATTTGATTTGAGGAGATGATTGAGATAAAGGTGGCAAAGCAGCTTTAACCTTTTGTCCTTATCTTCCATGATAGCATACTAACTTTTTTTCTTTTTTCCTCATCTTTACTCAAAATTTATCGGCCGAACGAACTGGAAGATATTGTTCCAGAATACTACTTTTTCTGAAGCGGCAAGGTGCTTTCAAATACTATTTTTCAGCTTTTAAATATTAGGTTAAGTGGTATAATTTTACATTTTTTCACTGGCTGTCTTTTGACATCAGATCCATTTCTCCTAATGGAAAAATCACATTTCATGGTGTACTATAAATATTAAAACCAAACTATTTAAACTATAATATATTCCAAGAGTCTTGATGAATATTCATCCTTTCCAATTGCAAAAATGCATTACAAAGAGTCAGGGAAAATTTACTAAATGTATGCAAAAGCGTATTTTTCCTTTTTAATTCATTCAGAATGTAGAGACATAATGTCAGCATTTATTTAGTGTACAGACTTTATTTGCAGTCATTTAATATTATATCAATACTTCATTAGCTTTATAACTCAAAAATAAAAACCTGATCTGAAGTCCAATTCGTTAACTCTGAGAGAATATCTGTTAAATATTGATGAAGGAACAATTTGAATGCCCTTGGATAAATTGTTTAACAAAAGCTGTGGAACATCTATGAATTAGCATTTCTCCAAAGCCATTATGACTCAGTTTAAGGGCTGCATAATATTCCAGTGTATGTGTGTATCCTAATTCATTAAACTATTTTCCCTTTTAGTTTATTTCTAAGCTTTTCCTATTTCAAATAATGGTGATCAGTAGACTTTTAATATGTCCTTGTTTACCTCTAATTATTCGGGTAGTTTTGTGGAGTGGGGTTATTGAGTCAAAAAATATGAGCACTGTTGAATTTCTCCATAACTTTTGATAAATTGTTTCTGGGAATGCTGTACAAATGTACACTGCCGTCTAGTTGGGAAAATGTATATTACTACAGCTGGGAAAATGTATATTACTTCACGTTGGTTAGTAGTCATTATTGTCTTAAAAAAAACTTGGCAGATTTATTTGGAAAATATTTATACATAACTTCAGAAGAAATTTATGCTTTAGTGAAGTTGTAGTTATTTGACATGTTAAACTCTTACACCAAAGCCAGCAAATGAAGCAAATGTGAAATCAGGGCTGTCTATGCTTCTTTCCATAACCTCTCCCTTCTAGTCCCTAAATTAGCTCACCAGACCACCTGTTGGTAAACTGTATTGCTCTTGGGATGCAGGAACTGCTGAGTGTGATTACAGTGTGTGTAGCTGAAGGCATTATTCCATGGTTCAGAATTTTTTTTCATCTGGAAAAGTAGTAATCTCAATTGTGAAATAGTGCCTTCAGCTACGGACATTATAATCAGAGTCTCAGGAGTGCTTGTATTCCAGGAGTAATACATCTCGTAGTTATTACCCTCTGAGCTGGGTTCTGTTTATAGTGAAGGGGTGAATTTTCATAACTCAGTGTTGAAACAGCAACAGGGAGCCCTGAGCAGATTATTATAGGTCAGGCCTAATCCACGAAGATAAATCTCATTATAGGCTCACCTGGGCCCATCTACAGAGTAGCTGGTTTAACATGAGTCAGTAAACCAAAGATCAACTTAAAAAAGAACTATAAAATCCTCACAGTCCAGCTACTGCCTCTGTGAAGAGATAGTCTAAGTGTGCATTACTGCTGTAAATCCACATGCTTGGGTGCCATGGGATAATTAGCAGACACGTAAAGGGTGTTGGGTGAATGAAGAGCACATGTTTTTTGTGAGACATTTTTTTCTAAAATGAATTCCACCCAGAGAAGTTGCTTAAAACTTTCTGTGTCTTAGTTGTTTCTTCTTTTCATTTTGCAGAGATTAAAAGATATTCATTACCTGTTGTGTGTGTTGTCCTTCGTGGAAAGGAGGGGGCGCCCGCTGGAGCGGGTCTCTGCCTGGGTCTCTGTGTGGGTGTTCCTGGCAGACCGGCCAAGTGTGGACTTCTCATTACCAAAGGCATCTGCCAGTTACTGAAGTGGGTGATGCCCATACTTGTTCTGTGGGCTTTAAGAATGGAAAAGCATGTTTCTTACCATCACAGAGGGAAGCCCAACAAATATTTAACAGCACCAGTATACGTATAGCACGTGTATCTCTTGTGTTAGAGCACAGATCCATTTATTACCTGTTCACCAGCTGGCGTGCCTAATTAGCAGGTGGCCACCAAGTGTAGAGAGACGATGCACCGGGAGGAAAACGATTGTACTTCCGCTGTCCTTCCTCCCTGTATTATTAGCACCAAGGACAGTGCTCCATGTGCAGTTAGTCCCTAGAAAATGGTAGTTTATTAACAAATACTGAGGAAGTCTTACTTCTGAGGCTCCTGATGTGCTATTTCCCAGTGCCCAGTCTCCTTGAATGGTTGGCATCTTGGGATTTTACTGGGTTCTGTGTCTGAGGAGATGATAGAGATAAAGGTGGCAAAGCAGTCACGGCTGTTGTTACAGAAGTGCCTACGGGTGTATGGTGGTGGACAGGTCCCACTCTGGTGCACTGCTAAGGTGACACTTGACCTTTCTGGTGTTCCCCACCATTAGTAAAATATCAGAATCTGCCCGTTTGTTGTCATATTCTTAAAAAGACTCTGTAGCCCAGAAGATACCAAAAGTAAAAACCCCATAGTGCTTTGGCAGTCATTTGTGAGGGCAAAGGTATTGGGATGGAGCTTTTCCTGTCTTGGGAAAAATGAAAAATTATCATTGTACTTGATAGGCTGCTTAGGAAATTCTTGGTTATTGTGGCTGTGGGAAAACAACATGGTTCATTATCTTTCCTGCTTGATTTTCTCACATACTCTTTTGTGGATAGTGTAATGAGTGTTATGGGTAATGATACTCATTCTGGGTTTGTTGGCACCTGAAGCTTCAATCTGACATTGGGTGCTGCATTGCTGTATTCCCTGGTATGTTCACTTACCAGTTAGTTGACTATTAGCAAAGTCTCTATTAGTTAACTAGTAAAAAACTTAACACAGAAAGGATGTGACACATGGTCTTGCTTTTAAGGAGCTTATAAATGATTTGAAAGACGAACTTATAAACCATTTGAAAGAGAAATTCTGACAAGTCAGACAGCAAGATAAAAGATAACATGCTGGGTAGTTTGCAGTCATCGGAATTCATAAAAACAAAATGACTTGGCCTGCCGGTTTCTTGACAAGCCTCTTAACTTGAACTGTGTCTTGCAGGTTGAGCAGGTTTTAGTTGGGCAAACTTCAAGGCCAGGTGGAGCTTTGTACATAGTGGGATAGATAAAGGTGAATAGTGTGGTGCTGAAAATGTTTCTAGAACAGCCAGGAAGACAAGGGATCACACGAAAAACCCAGAGGCTCATAGACACCAGTGGTAGAATGATTTCTGACTTGATCGGCTCCCTAGACCACCATCACCACCGCCATCTATCTCTCAGTAAGAGCACCTGTGTGAAGTGGATGGGGACCTTCAACTCATCAAGTGGTTGCTTTTTCATTAGGAAATCTCCAAGGTGGAAAGCCTGGTGTCTGTTGGTATTTTAGCCAAAAGGAAATAAGTCTGTATTTTTGTTAGATTCACATGTTCACAGTGGTCTGCTGGATTGCAAGATCTTTGCTTTGTGATCTGACACTGTGCTAAATTGTGTATAAGTGAAGCATGGAGCGGTGGGTTAATGGCCAGCTTAGCTATTTGTGACATACTAAGTCCTTTTCTTGTTCAGGGCCCGTCAGCCTCCATTTTTTTAAGGAAAAGTTTAAACAATGGGTGCTAAGTAGCATTTTTACAACTAACATGTAGAGGCATAAAGACCTTGCTTGAGTTTTGATCATTCCCACCTCACACCAGGACTGGTCTGGTGATTGTTACTAGCCTCAGGGCTTCCTCAAGCACCTGCTTCCTTGGGGTTCTGACTTGAGTTCTTTCTGTCTTTCATATATTTTTCTTTGTCTTAGTACCTTTCATTCTGACTAAGATGATCCAGTACTAAAACCTCAATTGTCCCCTGGATGCTGTATATCCTAAACAATTTAAGAATCAAAGGTAAGTATGTTACTGCTTTCGCTGTAGAATTCTGCATTTGCTGAGTCATAATTGAGCTCCTGTGTGTAATGGACTTTTACACGCCCTCCCCCCCCCCCCGCCTCCAAGAGAACAGGGGTATACATATCATTATATCATTCTTTTTGCTAGAATTAGTGCCTCTCCTAGAGCTCATAATTGTAAACTATGTCTTCGTTACATGAACTTTTTCATCCTAGATGCCCCCCTGCTTTGCTTATATGGGTGTTTAGGTAGGTGTGATTATTTCTTTCCTTGTTTGTTTTCACTTTTTTTTTAGTTTCTAGAGAAATGCATTGGTGAGTTTGAGCCTGATAAATAACATGAACCAGTAATATTTTGTCTTCCCCTTTTACAAAGTTCTGATTAAAAAGTCACTAATTAAACCTGAAGAGACTTTTCTGGAAAAGCTATGTCTCCTTGACATATTCACCTGATGGAGGGTTGAAGGGTTCTCATCTTTAAGTACTTCTAAACTAAGTTTGGCAGAGTAACTTTGGCCATAGTGCACTGCCTGCCCGTAAAGGGCCTCAGACTACTCTTCCCATGCCCTTCCTTGATTCTTTACTATGCAGCTCTTCTCTTTTTCCCCCGGCCAATACCTGTCTCCAGTTTAGCTCATGCACTGCTTCCCTGACCTCTTCTTGCCCAACCCAGGTTATATGCACAATGCCTAGGTGCCTATCGGAACCAAAGCATTTATCATGGTTTTATAGGACCTTAGGGGTCTCTGCTTTGGCCTTTTCCCTCTTCCCTCATCATCTGAAAATTGCTTGATTTCCTGAAGAGCCCAGGGAAATGAGCTGTAGCTGTTAAAGATGTGAGTCTGGAATATTTCATTGATTGTGTTCTGTGACATGACATTAAACGAAATATCATGGGCTTAGATTGGGCTGTGGCCATAGCACCTCTCTATGTTTTAGTTGACCTTTGAGAGCCTTGCTTTTGAAAATAAATGCTGGAATTAGAGAATTTTATGGATGGAGCAGATAGACCTTGGCTCACCCCTTTCCCCTTACCCAGAGAGATCGTGCTCTGTGGCAGCCCTTATCTAAATTGTGATCGTTTTTACAAGCATTTGATTTAGAATTTAATTATTGTAGGCAGTTTAAAGTAATGTTTAAGAGCATGGGCTCCAGAGCCTGGCTGCCTGGGTTGAATTATCGACTTTATCAGTTAATAGATGCATGACCTTGATGAAGAAATGTAACTTTCCTATGCCTCTGAAAAATGGGAATGCTGATAGTACCTATCTTATGTAGTTGTGGCTAGAATCAAGTGAGATCATACAAGGATATCTACTTAGAATATAGAAAAAGAATACAGTAAATGTTAACTATTATTGTCTTTTTGGATAAGACAGTCTGATGTATTAATTTATTAAAGTAAGGAATTTAAGTTTTATTAAATGCATATCTGAAGTTTATAGTTTACAGACTTGATGAAGCTGGCCTTGTAAAGATAAGCTCCTCCATAATTATTTTCAGATAACTGCAAGTCTGCGAGGTTTTCTTTAGGATAATTTGTCAGTCATGGAGCTTTTTTTGAAATGAGAAGTTATGGAGAAAGGATAATGTAACATTTTCAACTTGAATAAACTCTAAGGGATGATACCTTTGAAAAGCAAAAAGGGGAACAGAAAAGGGAAACCTAACTCCATTCATTTCATTCCTCTCATTGTTTTACAGAAAAGATTCATCAGGATCTGGTCTTCCTCAGTATATTAAAGTCTGTTGAACAGAAGTCTGCCTCCTTTTGAATTGACATTTTGTATATTACTTATCACAGTGCCAGAATATTTGGAACTTTAGAAGATTACCATCTACTTTACTGAAAACATTGTTAATATTGCTATCTTTTTTTTTTTTTTTTTTGCTCTTGACAACATTTGCTATCATTAGCCCAGGTGGAAGAAAGTTAGAGAATGCTTGTTGGGCCTCTACCATTTTTGCTGGCTTACCTCATCAGTAAAACCTTTTCTTTTTTTTAAAAGTTTACCTTCCTAATAACAATATTCAGGCTGTCCCCAAATTTTACAAAATACTTACAAAATATTCCCTACATTTTGGCCACCTTTTCATAAAATTTTGTAATGAATATTTTGTACAAAACCCAGTATATTTAGCTACAATTTCCCATTTTCCTTATGTATAGCAACTTTAGGGGCAACCTTTGGGACACCCTGTATTTTAAAGTGATTTTTGTGTACTTAGACGTGATATAAAAAGTATTTTAACAGGGCTATGAATCTTCTCTAGGAAACCAGTAGAAAGGACATTACTGTAGGATTTCAACAGGGACCTGAGGTGCCTGAGCTTGCCAGGTGATAGCCTTTAGTTGTCATGGGCAGGGTTAGGGAGTTCTAGAGCAGGAGAGGGGGAAGATGGGGTGTACTTGGAACATTTGAATGGCAATGGCTGTTTGCCACCCTGTAAGGACATGTTTTAGCCACAAGAACTGGTGTGTATCAGCTGAGTATCAGCCTGAATAGCAACATATGAAATGTTTGAAAAACAACAAAAAAGATGTAAGGAAACTGAAGTTCCAGTATTTTTTTCCTGAATTCCAGTTGATTATATTGTGTACCGTTGGGGTCTCCATAGCCAAATCTTCAGACTCCTGGATAAGCCTCAAGGTCAGCCTTTTAAATCTTCTAGACAGGAAAGCTTTATTGATTAAAAAGAGTTTTGAATGTTCAGTGAGGCTGCATGTTTTTTTCTTTTTTAGAATGGTTTTTTTTTTAAGTGGAAAAAATAGCAGATCTTTGTTACACATGTCATTAACTGCCACTAAATTGATACAAGTGTTGACAGTTATTGTGAGAACTGTTTCAAAGCTCGTTATGTTAATTAGAATGTAACACACCAGTAATTGCATGTATTCAAACATCATACCATCACTTTTTGTGTTTTCTTCTCCAGATGTAAGGCATACATTTGTTGCTTGAAGAACTGCAGAATTATAGCTAAGATAACAAATAAATGCCAGCAAATAAAATTGGTTTCTTAAAAATATACTCTAATTGGTTAGCTATGTAAAAGAAAGAAACAAATGTTAGCATGCCAAGCATATAAATTTGGAGCATTGCTTATGAAATCCTTAGTTTTGGGTTTTTCATTTAAATAAGCCTTCTTATTGCAATTAATATTATCATTTGGTTTATGACCCTTAAAAAATACATTCCTTTTCAGTGCTTCTTGGAGATCTAATTTAGCTTTCTTATACATGTTAGATGATTTGCAATTTAGATTTTAATTTGATTCCCACTCTTTTAAATGCTATTTATCTTGTATTTCATTTTTATTTAAAGCATGATTCTCTCTGTATTCATGGAAGCTAAGGCAAAAACAAACTGCTAGAAAAATCAAGCTATTAAGTGAGCTGAGAACATAAAACATTTTAATAGGAATTTCACATATCTAAACTAAGTATTTGAGAGCCCAGGCAGAGATTTATGGATCTTTGGAAACAAACTTTATGGAACATGGTACTGCTACTTTACCCTCTGTTACAGTTCTTTAAAAATTAGCATTTCGATCAGACTTTAAATCTTTACCACTTCTTGTATGTGTAAAGTGTTAAATATGCCTCTGCCTGTTGACTTGGGGGCTATATATGTTCAAAGATAGAGATCTGGTCTGTGTTATTTTTTCAACCTTGGAATACATATTTTTCAATTGAGAGTGTTAGTGTAATTGTCCTTCTAATATGAGTGTGTGTGTGTGTGTGTGTGGGGGGGGGTTGTCTTGTTTTTCTAGTTGTGACCCACATTGATAAGCCCAGTACTTTCAGTGCCAAGCCTTTAATTCTCTCGGACTTGCAGTATACTTTTCCCTTTAAGGTGATACATGGTCTGGCTTAAGAGTGATACTCTCAGAAGGGAAGAACATTTCTTCTTGACCTTTCTTACAAATGATCACTGTGTAATACTGCTTGCACATACCACATTCTGCCTATTTTTTATGCTAAGAATTTTATTCAGTGTTTTGGGGGCTGCTGTGAACCTTAACATACAGACTCTTTATCTTGCTTTATTTACTAATTGCTCTTCAAAACAGAGCAGATGATGGAAAAGAGTGATGTATTTGAGGCTGGGAAATTTAGGGCTGAATTCTACTATTGACATATCTTAGCTTTGTAATTTGGGGCAGTTGTCACTTAACTCATGGAACCTGGTGTCTCCATTAGTAAAAGGAGAATGGTTAGTCTTGACAGATTATTAAAGGACATAATTCAGGGAAAACTGCTAAGTATTAGGCACTGCCTTGTTTGTGTGTTTCTCTACATATTTAAGTCTGTTTCTGGGCTCTCTATACCGTGATTGGTCCATCTCTCTATCCTGGACCCATATCACACTTTCTTCATTACTATAACTTTTAACAAGTCCTAATAGCTGGTCAAGAGAGTTTCTTTCTGTCATTGTTGTTCTTCTAGACCACTGTTTATTAACCTTTTTTATCTTACACCACTCTTGAACCTATAGTTAAACTTCCCGCAGCACACTTAAATTTTGTTGACTAAAAATAAGAGTAAACAATAGAATATACTTATTGTGCTTTGAACTTGTTTTGAAAACAAGTAATGATCTTTAAAATTTTTCATAGAACACCAGTTGAAAATTGCTGTTCTAGAGTATTGGCTATTTTTCGTAGGTTTATCTTTTGTTTAAATTTGATTATGAAATTCTGTAAGCAGATTCTGAGATTTTGATTAAAATTACATTAACTTTTTAGATCAGTTTGGAGAAATTGATGTCTTATGATGCTTTATTATTCTAGAACATGCTATTCTGTTTATTTAGTCCTTTAATGTTTTTAAATAAGATATTATTTTTTACAGAAGGGATTTGTACATCTTTCGTTAGATTTACTCTTTAGAACTTTAAATAACATCCTTTAAAAATCTTAAGGTCGGCACTTGTAGCTCAGCAGTTAGGACACTGGCCACATACATTGGGGCTGGCGGGTTCGAACTCAGCCCGGGCCTGCCAAACAACAATGACAACTGCAACAAAAAAATAGCCTGGTGTTGTAGATGCCTGTAGTCCCAGCTACTTGAACGGCTGAGGCAAAAGAATTACTTAAGCCCAAGAGTTTGAGGTTGCCATGAGCTGTGACACCACAGCACTCTACCGAGGGCAACATAGTAAGACTCTGTCTCAAAAAAAATAAAATAAAAATAAACCTTACTGTTTTCTAATATATGAGAATTCAATTAGCTTTTATACAATACTCTTTAAATTAATTAAACTTGCTTATTTTCATTGATTCTCATGTTTATTTGGGGAGGGGGAGACATAGGCAATGACCTACAAGTAGCAGCTTTGTTTTTTACTTTTCTAATCTCTATAGCTTTTATTGTTTTCTTATCTTCACTAATTAGGACCTCCAAGATTAAGTTGAGTTGAATAGAAATGGTGATACCACCATACTTGTCTTACTCATAAAGAGACTACTTTCAGTATTACATATGAAGTATGATAAATGCTGTGCGTTTTTACTTTTTATTTTTTTGCAGTTTTTGGCTGGTGCCGAGTTTGAACCTGCCACCTCCGGTATATGGGGCTGGCGCCCTACTCCTTTGAGCCACAGGAGCCACTCCAGTTTTTTTTTTAAGCTCTTATCAGGTGAAGAATATTTCTTGTTTGCTTAGGGTTTGTTTTTTTTTTTTAAATATCAAATACTTTTTCTACATTTGTCAAATTTTTTGACCATTAAACTTACATTTTTAGAAAAAATATATTATGACAAATAACTTTATAAAATACATTTCTGCATTAAGTTTACTAATACTTTAATACTATGTTTATAAGTGGTATTATAATAGCTTGTAGTTTTCCTTTCATGTACTGTCTTTGGTTTTGATATCAATGTTGCATTAGCAGAACAAAATGAGTTAGGCATATATATCAGCCAACTATTGTTGCAATAATGACTCAAAATCACAGTTTTTCAGGACCAAGTATTTCATGCTACAGGTCTGTGGGATCGCTGGGGTAGCTGTGCTTTGGGCGGGGACCTGTGGTTGGTGTGGCTTACGTCCAGCCTGCAGGACAGATTCCTGTCTGGTTTCTGTGTCTTACTTTGGGACACAGGTTGAAAGGTGGACTTACCTGAGGTGTGTTCTTCTCACACTGGAGGCCGGAAACGCCTACAATGGTGAGCAGAAACACTGCTACTTAAGGACTGGACTTGGAACTGACACAGCGTCTTATCTGTCTTTTGCCAAAGCAAGTCCATGTGAGTTAAGTCTGGCATTGAAGAGTTCAGAAAGCTCTAGTCTTCCCGTGGAGCTAGAAAGTGGGAAGGACTATTTGCTAAATAACAATTGTATGTACCACAGGGAAATGTCTCTATTGCTAATCTCAGGAAGAGTGTGTGTAAGCATAGATTTCAGTTCTTTCTTGACTTTTTTGAATGCTGCCTATAGCCATCTGGACCTAATTTGTTTTGAAAGGGAGTACTTTTGACTGATCCAAATTTTTAATGGTTACAGAACTATTCGGAATTTCAAAATTTTTTGGTGAGTCAGATAGTATTTTGTGATTTTTGTGGAAATTTGATTATTTAATCTGAAAATTATCTTATTCTGAGTGGCATCTTCAGTTTTGCGTCCTTTCCCATTCTTCATCTTGTTTAGCTATGTCTTCTCTCTCTCTCTCTTTTGCTAGAGATTTATTTTATTAATTTTGAATTGCTTCTGATTTCAGGTCATGCTTAGAAAGGTATTTTTTTCCTTTGGAGATTATAATAATAGTGTCTCATTTTCTAATGTCTTTATGGTTTTCTTTTTCTTCTCTTTCTTAATTATCATTATTTTTTATTGTTTGGGATTCATTGAGGGTACAAAGAATTAGGTTACTCTGATTGCATTTGTCAGATAAAGTCCCTCTTATAATTGTGTCCCGCCCCCAGGAGGTGTGCCACACACTCTGCCCCCCATCCCCCTCACACCTCCCCTCTCCCTTCTCCTTTCTCCTTGCTTTCTCATTCCCCTACCCCCACCCCTCGTATTATCTCATCTGCTGTCTTCATATTAGAATAGAGTATATTGGATTCTTGCTTCTCCAGTCTTGGGAGGCTTTACTAATAAGAATGTGTTCCACCTCCATCCAGGTTAATTCAAAAGATGTAAAGTCTCCATCTTTTTAGCGGCTGAATAGTATTCCATGGTATACATATACCACAGCTTATTAATCCATTCCTGGGTTGGTGGGCATTTAGGCTGTTTCCACATTTTGGCAATTGTAAATTGAGCTGCAATAAACAGTCTAGTGCAAATGTCCTTATGATAAAAGGATTTCTTTTTCTTCTGGGTAGATGCCTAGTAATGGGATTGCAGGATCAAATGAGAGGTCTAATTTGAGTTCTTTGAGGACTCTCCATACTTCCTTCCAAAAAGGTTGAGTTAGTTTGCAGTCCCACCAACAGCGTAATAGTGTACCCTCCTCTCCACATCCGCACCAGCATCTGCAACTTTGAGACTTTGTGATGTGGGCCATTCTCATGGTGATTAGGTGATATCTCAGGATGGTTTTGATTTGCATTTCTCTGATGATTATAGACTATGAGCATTTTTTTGTATGCTTATTAGCCATTCCGTCTGTCTTCTTTAGAGAAGGTTCTGTTCATGTCTCTTGCCCAGGGATATATGGGATTGTTGGGTCTTTTTTTGTTGATTAATTTGAGGTTTCCATAGTTAACAAGATTTTGTCTGATTCATAATATGAAAATATCTTTTCCTATTTTGAAGGTTGTCTGTTTGCTGTGATTGTTTCCTTAGCTGTACAGAAGCTTTCAATTTAATTAAGTCCCATTTGTTTATTTTTGTTGTTGTCTTCTTCATAAAATCTCTCCCCAGGCTGATATCTTTAAGTGTTGTCCGTACATTTTCTTCAAGGATTTTTATTGTTTCATGCTTTAGATTTAAATCTTTTATCCATCTTGAATCAATTTTTGTAACTGGTGAGAGGTGCGGGTCCAGTTTCAGTCTTTTACATGTGGTTTTCCAGTTCTCCCAGCACCATTTATTGAATAAGGATTCCTTCCCCCAGTGTATGTTCTTGTTTGCTTTATCAAGGATCAGGTGTCCGTAAGAGGTTAGTTTCATCTCATGGTTCTCTATTCAATTCCAAACGTCATTGACTCTCTTTTTGTGCCAATAACATGCTATTTTGATCACTATGGCCTTGTATAGACAAAAGTCTGGTAGGGTGATACTCCTGGCTTTGCTGTTATTACTAAGAGTTGCCTTGGCTATACAGGGTTTCTTCTGGTTCCATACAAAATGAAGGATTATTTTTTCCAAATCTTTAAGGTATGAGGATGGTATTTTAATGAGTATTGCAAGGAATCTATAGATTGCTTTGGGTAGTATAGACATTATGAAATCTTAAGAAAGGAAATAGCAGAAGATATTAACAAATGGAAGACCATACCGTGTTCTTTATGGGTTTTTAATGTGTAAATCTCTAATCTCTCTGGAAACTGTTTTTGATTAGAAGTAAGAGAGCACTTCAGCTTATTATTCTTTTTCCAAGTGTCTAGCCAGTTATTCCAGCACTATTATTAAACAACTTTTCTTTTTCACACTAATTTATATTATTCCTTTTAGCATATACCAAATCCCCAAATACATTATCCCCAAGAAATAGATCTATTTCTTCACTCTGTTCTGTCCCTTTGATTTCATTATCTTACTGTATTTGTATCACATAATCTTATTCCTATAGTTTCATTATATGTTTAACATCTAGAAGGGCTAATAGAGGACCCTCATATCTCTTACAATTAAAATTTATATTCATTTAGGTTTTAAAGCCCCCACTTTAATGTTTTTCTATGTCTGGAAATAACTTTTTCAATATCTCTGAAAAACAGTGATAAAAAAATCATCCCTCGTGGATGTTAAACTGTAGCTGCTTTTATACATGCACAATCATAGTCCTTTTGGGTTGTCAACAGGGACAGAAATTATATCTTTCCTCAGATTTCCATGTTTACCTGCTAGCCTGGGCACTGCATAGTGTTGGGGTGTCATCCACAGAGGCTGATGTGACTAGTTTTTGTGGAAATTTGCCATACGTAGCCCTGGGCCTGGCTGCTCTATGGAGCAAGACTCACTGAATACTGCAGCCATCAACCTAAGAAACTACAGCTGGATACTAGCAGGTTTCCAAGGACTGCGGAGGTTTTCGGAGACAGGAGTTGGGATTGTGAAGTCCAGTGCTCTATATGTGGAGATTTGCTCCATTACCACGACCGCTTTGATTTTATGAAGGGACAGACCAAGCTGCCTTGTATTTTGTGAAATTGTAAATGCTTCCCACTGCCACACTAGCTTTAGAGGTGTTCTTTGCTGTGGAAACTTTTTCTTGCCAGAAGAGTCACAAGAGCCCGCAAAAGAAGTGAAAAGTTAATGACTCCACTATTTTGCTGGGTCTGAGCTCTTTTCCTAAACTGTCTCTAGCCTGAGTTATTTAGAATATCCACTGCTGCTTGTGCTGATGAGAAGGATGTGCTCAAAGTGGGGTGGGGGCTGACAGCATATCAGGAATAATTCCCCTCATCCATCAAGCCTGACAACCCCTGTCAGAGCAGGGAGAGGCTCAGGCAGGATTGAATGGTCCCCACTTGTCTGGCATTTTAAGCAAATCTGCATCTGATATGAAATTAACTAGATGCAGCTGAAGTTGCTGATGGAAACAGTTCTTACTAAAGTCATTGGCTTATAACCTGTCCCACAAGGCCGCAGGGTGTCACAGGCTTGCATCTGAATTATGAGCATCATCTGTGCCCCATCAGTGCCGAAAACTCTTCATTAAGAGGGAAGGGCTTGGAGTCTGATATGGGGCATAGAAAATCATGTCTTTAATCAGGTAGAACTTAATTCAGCTCCCTCTCTCAGGATCTCAGAGCCACTTGATCAGTTGCAAATTCAGGTTTAGGTAGCTATGGTTGCAGTCTTTATTTTTTAATTAAAAAATAAACTTTGGCCATTCTCTATGATAAGATAAATTCCCATAAAAATTAAAAATCTTAAACAATAAGGAAAAAAATCATGTGTAATACGCAGCCATTCTTAACACTTTTTCTCTAAACAGATTTTCTTTTTGTGCATCCTAGTAACTTGTGATAGCAAATGTGTACTTTTTTTATCACTCATGTTGCTTGTTTCCCCCCATGATACCAGACTTGGGCTCAGTTTTATATCTCCTTGGTTTTCTTGCCTTTCTCAATTGGATTTCTTGTGGAGGCTTTCTCTAACCTCGTCCGTTTTCCTTTTCTGTAGTTTCTAGCTCTGGGGGTGGAACTCGGAGGACTTCCACGTTACAGCAGAAGCTCGCTCTTCTTCCCACGTGCTGTGTCTCAACCTCTTTGTCTTTTCTTCATTTAAAATTTGTAAACACTTTCATTTGACCTCTTTCTCCTTGTTCTAATTCCTTCTGGCCCACTTGCCCCATTCCAAGAGGAACTTATTCTTATGCTCACAGGATTGGCGGGGCTGAAGCCCCTCTCCACGGTTGGGCGTTTCTTCCGTGGCCTCTCCTCACACAAGGCAGGGACCGGGTTCCTGAAAGGATGTCCCCCCAGGCGGCGGCTTCCTTCAGGCTGTGGAATCCATTCTCACGCCACCCTTGTGTTGGCTGCCCTGGCATCAAAGCTGATATCCCTAGACAGCTCTAGGTGGCAGCATCTACCTCCCTCTGCCTCCAGGCTACATGAGAAAAGAACAATTGACTGTCACCCCCAGGATGTTTACTGTGTCGCCCTGGTTAATACCCCTGCCTGCCCTTGCTCTTCATTCTGTTCGCATATATGTTTAAAACTCTGTACACCATGATGAAGTGGAGTATCTGATACACCTGGCTTCCCTGTCCCAATCTTCAGCTTGCCAAGTCAGAGACATGAATCTGATTCAGTCATGTTTAGTCCAGTGGAATTTTGTTATGAAGAGCATTGCTTTAAAATGCAGCCGAAGGTCTTTTGTTGGTAATGTCTTAGGAGATTATTCCGGAGGGCTCACGGGGCCGGACTGTTGGAATGACGGGTAGCTGACATTAGCTGGCAGGTCCTGTTTTCACAGTTACTCCCACTGCTGGCTGGGCAGGCCCTCTGGTTCCTGAAGCTCTGTTTTGATTTTTAAGCAACTCAGTTTAACATTGATATCAAACTGCCCTAAATCAAATAAATTTTGTTGTTTTTTGGGTCAGAACACTTTAAAAATGAAGGCAATGCAGAGTTGAAATTGAGTACAGAAGAATGTTCAGCTTTTTAAAACAATGTATTCATGGATACATAATAGCTGTATACATTCATCAGCTTTTAAGCTGGTTGTATTTTTCTTTAACCCTCCTGTTCTGCCATGAAACTCTGGACTCCTTGTGGCCCGCCGGGGTCACGTCTTTGCGCCCTCAGTTGTTGCTAATAGAATAAGGAGTGGGGACCCAGAAGGTGCTCCAGAAACCTCACTCACTTGCATTCACAGCGTTCTCTTTGCCCTACATTTGGTAGCACCTGATACCGTAGCACAAACATCTATCTCAGAATATTTAAACACACATTCTCTCTGCCTTAACGTCTGTGTTCCGGGGTGGGATTGTGTTTAGCTGATTTAAATAAAATGTGGAGCAGCCCGCGGAGCTCCTGCGTTACACTGGATGCGGCATCACAGGTCAGCCTTTTCTCTGCTGCTGTGGAAATTAAGCCCATGCAAAAGAGATGAGCCAGACTCTGAACTGTAAGGAGCATTTTTGAATAATACTTTCTTGGGAGCCGTGCCAGGTGAAGAGGCATTCATTTTCTGAGGATTTTGAAAATGAGACCTAGAATTTCTCCCAGGATTAGAGAGCTCACTCCAGACTGCAGACCCCTGCGCTTTGCTTGTGGGTCATACATATGTGTGTCATGTCCCTTTCATGCCTGGTTTTCCCTTCTTGGTGCCTTTCTTCACCTAGTTTAAAACTGAGGCCCTTCCCTTACCCACCCCAAATATTTAGGCAAATAGTGTTGTGCTCAGAGGGAAAGGCACACGAATTCATCCAGGAGGGAACTTACACAGAGCTCGCTCTTAAGGCAGTTCGGCAGGGACCACTAATTAAAAAGGTTCTTGCTACGTGCTACTTTCTAATAAATAAAAAGGGCAGCCTTAAGGGTCGCCTGTGATGCCAGTTCAATTTCAGAACTGGACGGTGGTGACTGATCAGCAGCAACCTCGTGCGTCCTCCTTTGGGGGACAATCTTTCTGGGAGGAAGGCACGAGGCTCAGTCATTCTGTTGACGTGGTCCTTCCTTCGTTGATGCTGATTTACATTTTAACAGTAACCTTTTTTTTTTTTTAAATACAGAGATGTATGAACAAGAAAAAAATTAAATAGCCCACAGAGTTGCTGCCCCTGTTGACATTTTTATAAAAAGTGGTACACAGTATTTTCAAGTCCCAAGAATACCAAAAAGTATAAAGTGTGATCGACTTCTCCCCTCAGTCCTGCTCGCTAAGGGAAATTATTGCTATTTGTTTCTTGATAGTTGTTCTAGAAATTATGTTAAAATATACACAACGAAGAAATTTCATACATGGTTTGAGGCTCACTTTTTTTACTTAATCTGAAGATCTCTCAGAGCAGCACAGTGTGTCATCTGGAAGCGCCGTTGTGTACACTGCCTGACCAGTCCCCAGAGGTGGCTTCCAAGACAGCAGCCCTGTCGCTGTGACCTCCGACAATCCGTGTGAGAATGCTTGCACACCATCATGGTTAGTTGTGGGAGACTGAGATGTTGGTGAGGCGAGTCTGCCCTTGGTCCCTTAATCGAGATGACGTAGAGTGTTTGTGTTCGGGAAACGCTAGCTCGCTGGCATCATGTCAGAGTCTGCGTCTCCTTCACCTGCAGGCCATTTTGGAGGGCCCTCTGTTCCATGCAGTCACTCAGGCCCTAGGGCTGACAGAAGCTTTGCCATCTTTGTCACTTCTAGGGTCCCCCGATGTCGACATCCAGAGGGCATATGGGGGAGGATTGTGTGGGAAGGGTTAGTGGGCGGATCTTGAAGAGTGGCTCTCATCTCTCTGTATTCCATTGTGTGGAACTTCATCTTGTGACCACACCACTGCAAGGGAGACTGGGGGTGGGGGGTACTCTAGCTGTGTCCCCCAAACAGAAGGAAATGGGTTTAATGGACAAGTAGCCGGTGGACACGGCCAAAAGCTTGAATGGAACTCTACCAACACACCAGCTGCCACCAGGAGTGGAGGGCTGGGCTGCCTGCCTCTCCCGGTGGTGTTGGTGGCCACGGGCAGTTCCCGAAGGGCCGCTCTTGCCTCTGTTCTGTAGTTCCTCTGCCTTCCCCGCGCCTTCATCATCTTTAATGACTGATGGAGGATTGGCCCTATGCAGAGATCGTGATGCATTTGTGTGGTGGACTTGAGGAGAAAAGGGGGGTAGCAAAGTGGGTGGGATAGATGGGAAGGTTTTTGCTGAGCTCCCCAGAAGACTTCCCTGCCATAGCAGAAGCGGTGATAACGCTGCTGTCACTCAGTAGGATGACTGCATGCCTTTTCCCTCTGTTCTTCTGAGTGGAGCCACTGGGGGCTTTCCAGAACAGAGGAGGGCCAAGCGTGCACAGGAGCTGGGCAGAGGCCCAGAGAATCTGCAAGAAGTGGCAGAAGCTGGCCTCTCTGTGCAGCCACCTGGGCTCCCTCACAGTTGGTCTCCGAGCACAGCAGAGAGAGATGTCAGCAACGCTCTGCTGCCCCTTGGCTCTGCTCCCGAGGAATCCCAGCCTGGCTATGGTAAGGAATCCAAGTTCATGGCCACGTGCAGCTTGATCGTTTGCGAATTAGTGAAGATAATATATTAATCTGCTGTAGCACTCTGCCTTTTATCTAATGACACCATTTTTGGGTGTGAGTGAGAAATAAAAAGCAGCTGTATTCTCGGTATGTTGGACATGTTTTCAACGTGAGAAACAAATGCTTAAAAGACAGACTCATCTACACCCATTCAAATTTTAACTGAGAAAATGATCCAGGCAATGTTGGAAAATAGGTTCTTTGTCCCTCTACGCACACCCCGCCTTTGCCACTTCTCTTTGTGTTTGTTCAAATAAACTGGATGCATCGCAGAGCTTGGGAAAGCCTTAGAGTATTTCTGACGTCTCGATGGAACGTATAATACATTCTGGTAGGTTAGCATCTGCTATCTTAAGCATTTTAGTAGTCAGTCATGTCAAGAAAGTATAATCTGGTGAACAACTTGATTTAGCCATCTGTGGGGTCCTAGTGTAGTAGTACGTAAAGGGGGCAGAGGGACAGATAAAGAATTGAAAAGACCTGTTACTCTCAAATGATGAAGGCATTGCACGCTCTTTAAATAATGGTACCTGTCAGGTTTTTGCATGCTTTTCTCAGGAAAGAGAAAATATTAAAAAGATAGCTGCAAATGCAAGAGGGACTGACAGAGAACCTGGCTACTTTGGAATCAGTACTGGAATTGCCCCATACCTTTGCTATAATTTATCAGAACATCTCCAAGTATTTTACAGAAGAGTGCATGAGTACCCTAATTTTACAAATGAAGCAATTGATGGATGACCATAAACAGCTCCGTATGCACAGTCTGGGGTGTTTGGCTCAGGAGGCAGAAGCAGCAGCAGTAAAGGGCTAGTAGGATAAAGGTGTGATCGTACTCGTTAGAAGGCCATGGGTGAGTGTCACCACAGTACAGCCAGTGGGCACAGAGCTGACCGCTGAGCCACACCAGTCCAGGAAGTATGCCAAGGAAACAATCAATAGAAGATGTATTACTGAAAATTAATATTCTGCTGCTGAATTATTTTTATTGATTTAGGGATTTTGAAAATGGCCTGAGGTAGTTTTACAAGCAAAAGCCTTTGTATTTCTTGAGCAGACCAAAATAACAGAGGAAATCCCATCTGGAACACAAAACCTTGAAGCATGGCTCAGGAAACAACCCTTATCTATGTCCTCAGGAGGGCCCCTGCCTCCGCTTGCTTAGAGAGGTGGTTATCTCCAAAAGCCTCATTTGCTGTGGTCAAATCTTTGCTCTGATAGAGCCTGTGTTTAATAACCAGCCAGAAGGAGCATTCACAACATAATCTACAAGGAGGAAAAATAGAAATGCTTGCAATGTGAGAAGCAGGTCAGACTTTTGAATTAGGAGATGCAAGGCTGAGGGTGGAAAGGGAATGTGGAGAGTTGGGCAGTGGAGGGTGTGCTTTGCTCAGAAGGGTAGCTCTCCTGCGTGGCCCTTGCTGTGGGCCCTTGACCCTGTGTGGCAGCCTCCCCCACTCCCTTCACTTCCCATCTTCCCTGTTCAACTTTCCTTAGGAAGCCCCCAACACATTTGTAGTGGAGAAGTGTATCTTTTATGGTGAATAAAAAGTTAGTGTTGATAAAATGCAGCCTCATTGGGGCTCTTGAAATGCATAGTTTCCAGCTCTGACAGTTCCAGGGCTCAGCTAAGGCTGGCCATCCTTCTGGAAGCATTTCCTGGAAAACGTTAATGAGCGTTCCTTTGCATTCTAAGAGTTTTTAAGGAAGTCTAATTCCTGACAAAATATTCTTAGGAAATCTTGCTCAACATACTGTTATTAACCTTTTATCACCTTCTTGTGGAGACCTTTTCCTCTTGAGCCTTTGTTAGTAAGTTGGAAAAACCATTTTTTATCTGGAATGTATTTTCATAAATATTGTAAAATTAAAACACAAAACCCCCCAAACCTACGGAAGTGTTCGTAAGTGGTGAACTTAAGTGAAGGGGATAGCATGTTTATTCTTCCAACTTTTCTGTAGGTTTGAAAATTTTATTTATTTATTTTTGAGACAGAGTCTCACTATGTCACCCTCTGTAGAGTGCTATGGTGTCACAGCTCACAGCAACCTCAAACTCTTGGGCTTAAGCAATTTTCTTGCCTCAGCCTCCCAAGTAGCTGGGACTCCAGGCGCCTGCCACAACGCCCGGTTAGTTTTTTGGTTGTAGTTGTTGTTTGGCAGGCCTGGGCTGGGTTTGAACCCGCCAGCTCCAATGTATAGGGCTGGCACCCTCGCTGCTGAGCTACAGGTGCCAAGCCAGTTTGAAAATTTTAAATCAAAATATTGGAGAGTAAAAAGAAGCAAGTATGTTTTCTCTCCCCATAAGGAAACCAAGACAAAGGAAACTTGTGAAATGGCTTTTCCGGGGGCATGCACGAGTCAGGTGGCAGAGCCAGAACAAAGTCTAGTTGCTCAGTTGCCTTTCACAAGCTTTTTAGGCCCTATCTCCTCCTTCAGGGAAAGACAGATGTGGGAGGGAGTTTCCTCCAGGCATTGCTTCTGCATAAAATGTCTCTGAGCCGAGCCATGTAACGGTGCTGTGTGATTCTGCTTATAAATTATCCACAAGGGAAAAGCAGAGATTGGTACCTAAGTGTCAGTTTTATAAAACTGCTAATTAAATGGTATTAGGTACATATTTTACCCACTGAGAATGAATGGACAGTTCTACTTCTGAACCTGGAGTTTCATCTTCAAGGGCTTGCAACAGAAAAATGAGTCCATGGGAAGCAGTGTTTGGTAGCAAAAGGAGGAACGTTAGATACAAATCTGGTAGTCTGATGGCAAGGCAAAAAGAATGCTGTCCTGTCACATTGCTCTCAGGATTGTTTTGTTGGAAGAGCATCATGATACAGTATTAGAAGGCCTTTCATTGTCTTCCTTGTCTGTCACCTGTGGAAAGTTAGGAGGGAGAAGCTGAGTGCTCTGCTCCAGCTGACCCGAGGCTCATGTGGGTGGAGAAGTTGGGCCTCCAGGAATAACCTCACAGGAATTGGTGGTGGTATTAGCCCTGCCATCTTTCCCCATCTCATCTCTTTTTTCTTGAACCTCAGGGAGGGAGGGTCCCCAGAGATTGTCTGTGTTTTGTGGTGTTTTCTGGTCTAGTAACAAATTACAAAATAAAAATACTTGTTTGTGATTGGCATGTACCTCAACCTTTTGGCATTTGGGAAAAGCTAAGAATTAGTTACTGTGTCTCCCCAGTGGTGAGGAGCTGTGGGAGGGTTGTCAGCATGGGCGGCAAGCCATCGCTGTCATCCTGGCCTTGAGCAATCATCGCCCTGTCCTGCGTCTTTCGTGACCTTTGGTCGCTTCCCTCTTGCCTCATCAAACTCAATGCCCAGCCATAGGTATGCAAGAGGCCAGCATTTCTATCCCAGGCATTCTGAGTATCACCTTCCAGAGAACTTCTAATGGGGGCAGACTCTGCATTTCTCATTAGATTATTCTCTGAAAAGTACTTTACTGATCTTCATCTCCATTACTCAGATAACCAGGAGTTTAAAAAGCTGGAAAGCAACAACAGCAAAAAAGATAGGGGGCGAAGTGCACTGTTGCTAATGGTGTTTTGTCCACTAGGTGGCGCATCAGCAAATCTCGTTTGCAACGGATAAAATTTAAAATATTGAAAGGATTTTAAAAGCTGCATCCATATACTGCATGTGAGAGAAAGGCGTGCCCTATGTGCAGCTTTATGCAAGGTGATTCACTAAGTCAACTTGGCCAAAGAAGTTGGGAGTAAATGCTAATAGAATGGTTGAAATTAAAAAGCTTTATGATGTCTTCTGGAGATTTTCCGCCAGAACATTAGGGCTGCAGACACTGCTGCAAATAAGAGGATGCTACTAACCCTAGTAGCATTTTTGGTTTATAGAATAGTGTATGGAAGATGTTTTGGTATACTACGTTTATATGTTTGAATTATGTTCAGAAAATGGTGCATACTTGAGCTAGATAAATTCCTTTCAGTAACTTAAAAAATAATTAGTGGAACATGATATATATAACGCATTTTTTTTTTTCCTTTCTGAGATAGAGTCTCACTCTGTTGTTCCAGCTAGAGTGCAGTGGTCATCATGGCTCACTGCTACATCAAACTCCTGGGCTCAGCCTCCCAAGTAACTGGATTATAGATGCACTCCACAGTGCCTAATTCAGTTTTCTATTTTCAGTTGAGATGGGGTCACATGCTTGCTCAGGCTGGTCTTGAACTCCTGAGCTCAAGGGATCCTTCCACCTTTGCCTCTTAGAGTGTAGGAACTTCTTTTTGAAGGAATAGACTTTATGTTGCTAGAATGCATAATCAGTAATTCTTGTTGCATGCGCAGTTAAACACAGTTAAATGAATTGCTCCATGCAGAGAGTTTTTGGTTATGGTTTTTATACTCAAAAATGGTTAAAGATGGTGGCACCCATAGCTCAATGGGTAGGACGCCAGCCACATACACCCAGGCTGGAGGTTCGAACCCGGCCTGGGCCAGCTAAACAACAATGACAACTGTGACAACAACAACAGCAACAACAAACCGGGCATTGTGGTGGGCACCTGGTCCCAGCTACTTGGGAGGCTGAGGCAAGAGAATCACTTAAGCCCAAGAGTTTGAGGTTGCTGTGAGCTGTGACGCCATAGCACTCTACCCAGGGCGACAGCTTGAGACTCTGTCTCAAAAAGAAAAAAATGGTTAAAGATGCTTCTTTAAAAGCTTGCACGGGAAACAACATTTTCACTTTGTAATACAACTATCCCCTCTGAAAACTGAGTAGTAAAATTTGTAACATACGGTAGTTTCTCCTTTACTCAATCTTTGCTTTCTCTGGGTTAGGCATGTGAGTATAGGGCAGCAAGATATTTTGAAAGAGAGGGAGAGCACATTCATATAACTTTCATTACAGCATATTGTTATAATTATTTTATTGTCAATCTTATTGTGCCTAATTTATAAGTTAAAATTTATGATAAGTGTATATATACATAGTGTAGGAAAAAACAGCACATGTAGTATTTGTGGTTTTAGCCTTCCACTGAGAATCTGAGAACATATCCCTCAAGGATAAGAAGAGAGAGACTGCTTTTCCTTAAAACATGTATTTCAGAGGGCAAATAAGGATTTTATTTATTTATTTACTTCTTAGTATTTTTCAAAATTCTGCTTTCAAGTGAAGTATTAGGATTTTATTGTCTTTTTCCCCCTAAAGAAATCAGTATTGTTTCTGATGTCTTAGAGGAATCTCTACATATTGCTTCGCACAGTGGAATCAGATTTCATCTAATAGTTTTGTCTGTAGGTGAAACAGGATACACACATTCTGTTTTATCCAGTTTTCATTAGTGGACTCCTCACAAATGTCCTTACCTACTGTCTCCGAGGAGAGTGGTGGCAGGTTCTCAAGGTTGTCAGGTGAGGTATGAAATCACCACCAGAGTTTCAGTGGCATTGGAGAAAAACCTCAAGGAGGAAGAGAGGAGGAGCTGTGTTTGGTTTTAATAATTGAGTCATGTAATGTGCTTTGTAAGGGCAAGATAGATGGGACTTACTGAATTCACTGAACTCCAGTTTTAGAGGAAATTGGTAGAAAAAGTGCCTCGTCTTTGGTGAAAAGAGGTTCCAGTCATATTCTTCTGCAGCTGTAGTCCTTACTTCCTTCCCCTTCTATTTCCCAGTTACTTCTCTCTTCCCTTCTCTTTTTCTCAAGTTTTATAATCACTTATGGGGAAAATCATAGGAATAATAGTAAGAAAGTTTCTAACCTAATTCTTGTAGCAGAAGAATGTAGCAGTGTCATTCCTACATTAGAATGTAGTAAGCAGAAGGAAATGGCACTGGGCCTGGGAAGAGGGATAGACCTCACAGGCTCTGGTTTTAGAGGCCAGCACACTTGAGGAAGTCTAGGGCAGCTGTGGTTGTAGAGAGTGGCTGCTTTTCGGGGCCAGACCCACTGTGCCCCGGCAGTGGTCACACCGCACCCTTTTCAGCCCAATTACCCGTTTTTGCTTTTGCATATGCTGTTCTCTTTGCTCCTCACCCCTACCCACCCTCTACCCTGCTCTCTCCAGTTCTGACTGCAGGTTGGAATCACTTGGGGAGCTTCAGAACCTGCTATGCCTGGGGCTCACCCCAGAGGTTGTGACTGAATCGTCTGGTGTGGCCTGAGTTTCTGATATTTATAAAAGATAACCCTAGAGCAGTGATTTTCAGCCCACGTACTAGGCACACTGGTATACCCTGAAAGTTTCTTAGGTGTGCCACGAAGATTTTTAAAGATCATTAATCAAATTATCTTCAAAAGATGTTCAAAGCACAGTATTCTGTTTTTTCTCTTTTTTTGATCAACATAATTTAAGTGTGCCATGGAAGTTTAACACACACATAGGTTCAAGTGTGCCGAGAGATAAAAAAGCTTGAAAACCATTGCTCTAGAGATTGTAATATGCAGATAAATTTGGAAGCTGCTGTTTTGAACTATTTATCTCCCCTCCCAACCCATCCTTGTGTGGCGCTGGCCCTTGAGCATGTTACCCCTGTGTCTCCACTGATCTCCCTGAATTCTGTTCATTTATTCATGTGTCTGGGGACCCCCTGAGTGTATCCTGGGGGGTGGGGACTGAGTCTTCTTCCTTTTTCTGTCCTCAGCATCCCTCATGATGCCTGACTCATAGTAGACATTCAGTGATTGGTTTTTGAATCAAGGGGATAAAAAAAATGGTAATACAATGATTTAGACAAATCGATTCATGCGCTTCTGACTCGGGGCAATTCTATTGCCCAGGTAGATATTTCTCCTTTACTTGAAAAGCATAGATTCCCTAATCTCCTGTCATTTCTTAAAGCAATGATAAGTATATAAAATTAAAGAGGAATATGTTCTGTTGTGTGGTATTAGCTTGAGTCACAAAAGCCAGCTTTAGATAAGGGGACAAAAGAGGGCTAAGCCTGTATTCAATAAAGCTCAAGGAAGTGAGGGTAAAGTGTCACCGATTTCTAACAGAATAATTCCCCATCGCCTTACTTAAAGAATATTAATTTATCTAATTGATGATAATCTGGTCAATTTATTGTAGCATTAAAAATGCAAATCAGTTACCATACCAAAGTATTCACTAACGTGCCTGAGACTTTTTAAATTTTATTTTATTTTATTAGGTGATAATGGGAGGCATAATTGTTAATGTTTGATTCTGGCAAAATACAATTAGTTTCTGTGAAACACATTGTGCATTAATGATATCATTAAGATTAATGAATATAAATGAATGAGCTGGGGATTTCAAACAGAACATAGGGTCTTTATATCAGTGTGTAAAACTTGAGGCGGATTTCCTTGACTTTTTTAAGGGTAATGTACTAGAGCGCCTATTGAATTCTTATACAGAAGAGAGAAAAAAATAGACCTAAGAAATGAAGTCAGCTACCAGAAGGATCAAACGTTTTTAACATTTACTGTCATCTTCCTTTCAAGACAGTTGTAAATCGTTTCCATTAAAGAAAGCCACCCTTTAGATTTACTTGAAGAACTATTTTGAAGACAGCTTTTAATGGAAATTTCCAGGTCCTTCGTGTGTAAAAGTGCGTGTATGTTTTGGTCATAAATCATTGCTCATTTAAGTTAGATATGACTTCACGTGTCCTTGTGTGTTCCAGATATTTGGTGATAGACATCGACTATTCTTACCATTTTAAAATGTGATTAGGAAAACCAGACCCATGTTTATTTTTCTTGAGCCAAGAGATGGAGAAAGACGGAGGGGAAGCTACTCACCGGGGTCTCAGGGACGAGCCGTGGACTCAGGGTGTAACCTGACTCCAGGAATCGTGGTATTTTGAGTATCAATACCACAAAGACTGTATGTTTTTGTAATATAGAGAGAAGGTTTCCTACTAAAAATCAAGAAGAGTACAGATTTAAGGGCGGCCTATGCCCTTGTAATTTAAGCACTGTGTTTCCTGCGTCCTCTTGCTCAACTTATCTGCAGCTGGGGCTTCATGGGGCTCCTTCATATGTATATACCCTTGGTCTGCTCTTCAGTCAGGGCTGCTGTTTCTCCCTCTGTATGCATATGGATGTGTGGGGACGCACATATTTGGTTTTTTATTTGTTTGTCTATTTCAGAGTTTTGAGGGTAGCCCTTGCCCTTGACTGTTGGGGTGCAGGAGGAAGGGGAGGTGTTCTGGGTCATGGCTGCTCCCTGGGCCCAGGGTCCTGTCCAGAGAAGCCTGAATTTTCTTCTTAGCTCTGCCTTTTCACTGTTTTCGTGACCTTGGGCTCTTCTTGTAACCTTGTGGTCTCACTTTCTTCATTGGTAAATTGGACCAGTTTCTTCCCTTTCTGCTTCACAAGAGGCTGATGAGGATTAATGAGATAGGATCTAGAGCCCATTTTGTGTTTCTTGAAAGAGTACATTTAAGGGATGCTGGAAGACAGAGTTAATATTGTAGAGAAGAGAAGCATGCGTAGCGTATGTGCTGCGTGATAGAGTCCCAGGGAGCACTAACTTACTTTCTTTCGGCCATAAGGTATTTGGCAGGTGGCAGCCTCATTTCCATTCGTGTCTGAAACGGGTGACATGCTCGTGCAGGATGATGGAAAGTCAAACTGAAGGTGGGGAGTAGTAGAATGACGAAATCCAGGGGGGTGCGTCTGAACTTCTGCATCCTTGCCCGAAAGAAACCTGATTACTATTTAAAATCATCTTAATGTATATACCTCCTAGACCTGTTTGCCTGCTTATATTTGTAGAAGAGTCACCAAAGGTGCTGTGCTGTGCATAATTCAAACAAGATCAGAATCGGGCTCTGGTCAAAGCCTCAGAATTAATTTAACCTGATGCCTGTATGTAGCCTAAGGCTGAAGTGATGACCTTAAGATTAGTTAGGGTTTAAAACAATAAGCTTGCACTAGACTGTTTAGATCTTAACATGAAATATGAGATTTTGCTAAATGTGCCTGGTCTTAGTGTTAGTTGTGTATCATTTAGGCATAAAAGGACATAATTGAAAAAAATATTGGAGCTTTTTCTAATTGCTGGATCTTCATAAATGCTTTCATGTGGAAAAAATGAGGTTATGCATGTGTTACCCAGTTTTATTAGACATTACAATGCATGTCAGTATAAAAACACAGATGTAAGAACAAATGCTTGATAAATTCATATGCGGAATTTCATCCTAATTTTATTTAGCATGTTTGTCTTTGGTTAGTAGGATTTTACATTCCAAGGTGACAAACTGGGTTTTTCTCCACAGAATGTATTCCAGATGTTTTTTCCCACCTTGTGTTTACTTGTTTTTGAAAGTTTAGGTAGGCAACTGTACATTTAACTTAGAATTTAGCTTCTTGCCACTATAAGATTAAGAAAAGTTTTATACAGTGATAAAGTTTTATATAGTGATAGCCCGAAAGTTCTTTTGTAATATGATTCAGCAGTGATACATGCCATGTGGATGAGAGAGTTCAAAAATTTAAAAGATAATCTTCCTTGATCTTTTATTTCTAGGTCTATCTTGTCACATTAGGAATACTTTTCAGAATATCTTTCTGTTTCAGAAGTCCATGAAATACTTAGTTGATACCAGCAGTGTTATCACCAATAAACATAACGATCAACGTATCTAGCACAAATTTCTAAAACTTGTGGAATTGATTGGCCGCCTATCGTGGCAATTTTGCCAGTATCAGTCATCTATTTCCCCCTATAATCTATATATTAATATCAAGTATGGATTTTGCTAAATGTTGATGCTCTGTGTCATTTAGATACAAAAGGACATAATTGAAAAAAGTATTGGCGCTATTTCCAATTGTCAGATCTTCATAAATGCTTTTATATGAAAAAAATGAAGTCGTATTACCCAGTTTTATTAGGAATGCTATATTTTGTTGTATTCGTGTGTTTGCAAAGTAGAGAATATTTTCCTGCCGTGATTGATGTTAGGGCATTTATGAGGATAGTCTGCTATATTTCATATGTAGATGAGGGTGTCATTGTTAAAATGTTCAAAAGAAAATTATGTATGTGATTTATATTTTATTATTTCCTCCTAGGAATGTAATTTTTTCAATACCATGATTCTTGTCATATTGTCAGTAGTGATTTGATGGCTAATATGCCAGAAATAATTAGATAAAAAAAAAGGGTGATGCAAACGTCAAGGCAATATAGCTTTCTTGTGTAAAGCCTTAAGTGAAATCATGCATGTTACATTGTATCAATCACCAATCGCACACATGTAAGAAGCCTTCAGATTGCAGGCGGGAAGGAGAATGGAGCTGCTTGCAGGAAGTGTGGGATGCAGCCTGTTTTCTAGGCGTATCCTTGCTGCTGACCCCACCTGCAATTTTTGCTAAATGGAAACACATATTTAGAAAATGCTACTCTTTGGATAAATTCAGACTCTGATACTGTGTCAGAGGGAAGGTGTTAGATCCCCTCCATTCTTCTGAGTAGGAAGAATTTTTGTCCGTCCCTGGAAGGCAGCCCGCCCGTTGTTTAGTCATCTTGACAGGTTTAACATCTTTTTCCTTTGGGGAGAAAAGGGCACATAAGGAAAGGAACTGCCAGTCTCTTTACCTTTGTTAACCTTAGAGGTTAGAACATCATTTTAAAATTTCAAATGACTGATTTTAAATACAGGAAGAGCAAACTCCTGGTTCCCATGTTTGTTTCCGAGTGTGGTGCCTCCTGGTAGTAACAAGGAGGAAATCTGTTTCCAGGTGTTGTTTGACTTTTGAACATTGATGATACTGGTAATTAATATCTGGTTCACTTGTTATTTAACGAATGGTAAATGTTCCTAAAGTTTAGACAGTAATAGGGTCAGGCAGTAACAAATATCAGTGTCAACCTTAGCGGGGATCTACGCTGTTCTCCAGTTAGCGTTACTGCTGCGGAGTGGTTTGCACACGAGCCTGAGCTCAGCGCTGGTGTCTGAGCTCTGCTCTCCGACTGGAGGCAGAGTGGGGGGAGGATGGCGGGTGGGAACCCTCAGGCTCCAGTGAGGCGGGACAATGGAGCTGTGAAACCAGGAGGGCAGCTGAGTGGTTGTGTGAAGCAGATGCTTGGTGAGCTGGTGGTGGCCTGGAGGAGGGTGGAGGGAGGAGAGCTGGGAGCCCGGCTGTGGTTAGGTGGGGAGGACCCACATGTCTACAGTGCAGGGCACCGGCTGCTGTTACCTGGAGGGTAATGGGACCCATTCCCCAATTTCCCAGCACGTTGTCTCCTCCCCCTTTCCCCATCATAAGCTGATAGTATCTTCATTTTGCAGCTGAGAAACCAAAGCTCAAGGAAGCCAAGGGACTTGCGCCAGCCTCCCGGCTGCTGTTGGCGGAGCCTGAGCAGGGACTAGCTCTCGGCACATGATGCTTCTGGGTGTGCTTGGGGAGTCACGGCTCCCGGAAAGTGAAGGGAAATATGTGGGGTTTCCCCTTCCCTTTCTTTTTCCCAGCGCTGCTGAGAATAGGGTGAGCGGCCCTGCCCTGAGTCATTTCACCTAAAAGAAAAGAAGGATTTAAGAAGCTGCCTTCAATGGTAAATTCCAGAAAAAGTATCAGACTAGGAAATGCACAGCTGCCAAAACTGCCTCGTGATCACCGGGGTGTGTGTTACGCCTGGCCCGAGGGCTGGAAGGGTGCCTTTGGTTTCATGGAATTCCCTTGATTATAAATCAATGCTGCGTATCATATTTATAACTTTACTTTTGGAGTCAGAAGGATGAAGAGTTGTTCAAAGTCAGTGGAGGCAGGGAGACGTTTCGGAAGAAAGTGGAAGAAACTTGTCCCTGGCCAGTCCCCTCCCTCAGTCCCCTCCTGCTCAGTGGGGCTCTAGCTTTCCCCTGGAGCAGCTGAGACCTGCGACTCTTCTGTCCTAGAGGCTCGTGATTCATGGGGTTTGGGATTCTGAATGCTCTTTCTGTTTTCTGACCACTGACAGCTTACAATGTGGCATTTTTTTTCCCCTTAAGAGCTAAAGAATCTGACACCTTTAATGTTATCGTTTCACTTTGAAAGCACCTTTTCTTCCTTTGTGTAAACCCTGGGAGGCAATAGAGCAAAGTTGTGCCTTTCCTTGGTGTGTGATATAAGGAAGCCGCCTAACCTGGGTTTTGACTTTGTCATCTGTAAAACAAGGATACTAGTGTTATCCAACTTGAGAGGTTGATGTGAGCATTAAATGAGATGATTTGTGTAAAGCACTTAGGGTCGGGATTGGCATGTAATATGTGGTCAATCAATGTTGGCCACTGTTATTAATATTTAGGAGTGAAACATGGAGGCAAATAAAGTCCAAAATTAAGAGGGAATTTAAATGTAAACATTGAAATGTGAATGTGTATGTGAACAAATCTCCCAGCCGTGGTAGTCGGTGGCATCCAAGGTGTGGTTGTGACCGTCGTAGTGGATATGCTTGTATGTAATTGCATGAATGGTCTGTTTCTCCTTTGTGCCTTTTTATGATCTTCATGTTACCTTTTTAATACAACGCATTCATTGGTCACTGGCGATTCTTTTGTGAGTGGAAAAAGTAATCAGTGAATGGTCAGAGGGAGTCAGCCACTCGGCCATATTGACTTTCCTCACGAGTGAGCATCAGAGGGACGTAATCAGCCCTCTGTCTCTTGCCCGCAAATAACTGACGGGATGTGATGCCTGTTTGCCTACTGATTGAAAAGTAGTGATCGCTGCTTACGCAAGAAGACATTAGGGTAAATCTCACCACAGATTGTGCGGATGGTACTGGAAGTCACAGCGCTAGCATGCTGGGAACTAAGTGACGGGCTGAGGGCTGGGCACCACAGTGGGACTCCCGTCAGCCCTCCCTCCTGCTGAGGGGAGCGAGAGGCCTCCTCCCCCACAGAGATTCGTCCTCGCCTCTCCCCTCAGACTGCAGCTCTCTTGGCCTCTAGACAGACAGTTCAGGAGCCAAAGGCTGAGAGCAGCAAGATGGGGCTGGATTAGGCCAGTGGAGTGGAGTGGAAAGGCTAGGTTTGAAAACTTCCCATACCTCTGTGTGTGTGTTGAAAAAAAATACCTCATGTCGTCCTCACATGAACACTCACATGAATGAGGTCCTCAGCGAACACTCAGTTGCTGCAGAATGAGTAAAATCAGAAGCTATGTTAGCTTTGGAGGAACCAGCATGGAACTAGTGAAGAAAGGAAACTTGTTTCTAAATGCAGTCGTATGTCTCTTAACAGCAGAGAGGTGTTCGGAGAAATGCCTGTTTAGCTGACTTTGTTGGTGCAGACATCATAGGTGTATTTGCACAAACCTGGCTGCCTGCACCTCCCCTAGGCTGTGTGCCCCAGCCTGCTGCTCCGACGCTGTGCACCTGCCCAGATGTGCCGGCACTGAATATATAGACAATTCCAACACAGTGGTAAGAATTTGTGTATCTAAATGTATCTGCACTTAAAAAAGGTACAATAAAAATACAGTATAACAGATCAAGAATGGGACTCACCACCAGTGAGAATGGAGCTTGTCGGACTAGACGTTACTCTGGGTGAGTGAGTGAGTGTGAAGGCCCAGGGATGTTACTGCCCTACTGTAGACTTTGTAAACACTGTACACTTATGCTACACTAACTTTATAGCTAAGGTTAGGATGCTGGCCACATACACTGGGGCTGGTTCCAACCTGGCCCATGCCTGCTAAAAAAAAGAAAGAAAGAAAAAAAAACTAGCTGGACGTTGTGGTGAGCGCCTATAGTCCCAGCTACTAGGGAGGCTGAGGCAAGAGAATCGCTTGAGCCCAAGAGTTTGAGGTTGCTGTGAGCTGTGATGCCACAGAACTGTACCCAGGGTGACAGAGTGAGACCCTTTACCAATCAATCAATAATAAAATACACTAACTTTATAAAAAATATTTTTCTTTCTTTAAAAAGAAATTAGCCTTAGCTTACTGTAACTTTTACTTTATAAACCTTTTTATAAAGCTTTATTGTAATAACTTACATTGTATAGCTGTACAAAAACATTTTCTTTCTATCCCTATTCTTTAAGCTTTGTTCTATTTTTAAAATTAAATTTTTTTTGACTTTTTATATCTTTTTATTTTTGTTGTTGAGACACAGTCTCCGTTTGTCACCCTCTGCAGAGTGCTGTGGCATCATACCTCATAGCAACCTCAAACTCGTGGGCTCAAGTGATCATCTTGCCCCAGTCTCCCTAGTAGCTGGGACTACAGACGCCCACCACAACGCCCAGCTATTTTTAGAGAAGGGAGGGACTTCACTCTTGCTCAGGCTGGTCTCGAACTCCTGAGCTCAAGCAGTCCACTCATCTTGTCCTCCCAGAGGGCAGTGGTTCCCTTTTTTATCTTTTAAAAGAGACACAAACACACACATTTTAGCTGAGGCTAGCACAGGGTCAAGATCACCAAAGTGTCACTCAGCAATAGGAATTTTTCAGCTCCATTTTAATCTTCTGAGACCACCTTCGTCTATAGGGCCCATCATTGACTGAAACATTTTGCACTACATTACTGCATGTGAAAAATACCTGACCACGTAAATCAGGTGCCAAACCTGTGTCCCCCCACCGAACAGCATCATGGTGGGTGGTAATTACAAAATCCCAATCTGTACCTCTGTGAAATGTGTGTAACCAAATGTCCCCTGCACACCCTGTTTTTCTCAGTTGGGATTTAGAGTTGTTTTTGTTTCTATAAAACATTTCATTGTAATAATTATTAAAATTGACTTCTGTTATAGGGACCATGGGTTTGGAGTAGTCTAGGAAGTAAGTTATGCCTGTAAGAGTGGGCATGTACTGTATCCATATAAATTTTTTTAAATGCAACACCACGAAGCCCCTGGCATTTGATTATAATTAATGACGAACTCTACCAGATATTCATATTTGAATGCACATGTAAAAGCAACGTATTTTACAGTGGGTGCTTTCGTGAATTGACTCACAATATTGTGAACATACTCCACGAAGGTTTACAATTGCACAAAAAGTGAGTTTATTAATGGAAATTAGACTAGCTCCTAATTATTACCTGTGAATAGTGTCATCATTCGAAGTTTTTATTGCATTTTAACACATGGCTTATCTTGATGAGAAGATATATAGCAAAGGGTAAATGTAGCAATTTTCTGTTTACTATTCCCTCTGCTAAGCTATTATTGCTTGATGTTATTTTTCAGCAGCCTTTCATTTTTGTCCCAAATGTTTTTGCCTCTGGCTGGTTTTATTTCTTTAAAACGTATGTGTATCACTTCTCAAAATGATACACTTTGACAGGTAATCGATATTTTTTCATACTAGATTTGATGCTGTGATGGTCATAATCCTCCTGTTAGACTTCATTAATGGTGGAACACTAACCTAGATTTTATCTCAAAATATTCCTTTGTTAAGAAACAGACTTTTCATCCTTAACCAGATTCCTTTTTCTCATCCCCACCTACCAAACCCCTCTAGCTGTTCAGTGCTGCAGGTGCACGGAAGCCCCTTATCTGAATGCACGTCAGCTGACTTTTTGACAGGGTGTCCTCAAAATGTCTTCTTTGAGTACTTCTAGGTAGCTTATGCCATTGGTCACAGAAAACATACTTTTGGGCTCTCCACGTGTTTTTCTTTTTCTTTTGACAGACTGAGTTTTATTTCAAGGGGAAAAGAAGTTTTTTTCTCCTTTTCTCTGTCTAGTGGGAATTCGATGCCCTCCACTAGACATCTCACGTTTTCTAGAAGGGCACAATGAAGGTCATAGAGCTCGTATCACAAGTACAAGTGTATTGATGAGGACACCGTGCTTGATTTCAGCTTTTAGAAGTTGAGCTTCTTGGATCAAGATGTTCCCCCCCCCCCCCCACCAATTAATTCAGGACGTCCTTAGGCCTCTGTGGGCAGGTAACAGTGACAGTCTAAAGTTGGCAAATAGATTCTGACCTGCTGCCAAGGCTCTGGGTAAGATGGCTCTTCAAATTCAAGGAACTTTTTGTGCTCTTCTCTCTCAGGAGGGAGAAGGGGCAACAGTTGTCATCACCGTTGAAGAGAGCAAGATTTGCCCTTTTCAGAAAAAGATTAAAGGGCAGGTGAGCCTGTGAAGGATGCGGATCTGTTTTCCACCAGCTTTGCAGATTGCCAAAAGATAGCAAGCCAGTCCTTTTCTCCCTCCTTAGTGTTTTTCTTTTTGTTTTATTTTGTCCTTCAACTTGGAAAATAAATTATTGGTTTGAAAAATCTTTTGTAAAAAATCATTTGCGTAAGAACTGTCAGTACGCATTCATTTGAGCGATGACCAGGTTTTGGAGATGGCACTACTCCTCCATGTGTAAGTGAGAGCTAAAAAATCTCTGGGGCTTTCTTCCTTAAGTGGCACCGAATGAACCTGCCTGAGTGGAAAAACACCCCACACCCCTCTCTGCAAGGGGTGGCATGTCTTGAAAAGGCTCCTCTCTGTACATCTGGAGATGTATGCAAAAACCTTTTGGGAACATAAAATGCAATCAGTTTTCCTCAGTGGTTAGATCCATAAATCCCCAAGCTATTTTTAATGACATAATCTAACCAATTGATAGCAAGCCTAATAGTGTGTTGACAGCCAGAAAGAGATGGAAAGCTAGTGGAATATCTCATGAATGGATAAGGAGCCACTAGATATTTCCTTCCTCTCTCCCACATTTAGAAATCTCGAGATATATCTGGATGAAGTAAAATTCAGGAATTTACTGATGGGAAAACATTTCTACTCCTGCCTTCCTGATTACCTTTCTTTCAAGAAAAAGGATTTTTCTAATGGATAGAGTAAAGGAGGAGATGGTTCTTACACCGACTACAGATAGCCTTGGTACCTGTCTCTCTGAACCAAACAATCCTCTCCATTTAAATATCTTTAGAAAGGACACCGAGGAGGAAGAATTTATTATAAACTGGGAGTATCGAATGTTGTTACTCCTGTGCCATGCTGGTAATGAGAACTTAATATTCATCTCTTGGTTGCTTTGAATTGAAATAAGATGAGGATGAGCGGAGTAAACAAGCTGAAACAGAGTGTGAA